>CAHIKZ030004489.1:1710000-2015000 GCA_903632075.3 Acanthosepion pharaonis | reverse complement strand
TCAAGCATGTTTGATTAAATAATTTAGACCTGTGTCTATTTAGTTTAGTTTTAATCCTTTCAAGTCCACAAATTAATTTCTTGGTTGCTGTAGAAAGTTGATTAAGAACAATTGCAAATTTTTACTTAAAGTATTTTAATTCAGTATTTTTTATATAACACTTTACTGCTACAAACATTTAAGAACTCTGTTGTTATACTTATAGTTGACTTATTTCTGGCTGCAATTCTCTTATATAAAGGTCTTCCAGAATTTTCAATTTTTGTTTATTATCATCTTGATGAAGCACTGATGTATTTTCAACTAATATCTGTCTAAACTGTCAATGTGTACATGCGTGTTTCTTTAAATGAGATTGATCATTCAAGTGAAATGTCAGCCTTCTCACCATGATTGCTGTTGTAAATCTTAAAGAAAAAAAAAAAAATTTTGAATTTACAGTGTTAATGCATAACATCCAAAGAAGATATGCAAGCCTCTGGAGATAGCTTCAGATGAGATTGAAAGTGCTTGGGAATTTTGGAATTTTTTTTAGAATTTTCTACAACCACCAAGAAATTAATTTGTGAACTTGAAAGGATTAAAACTAAAATAAATAGATATAATATGTCTAAATTATTTAACCAAACATACTTAGAAAAAAAAAAAAAAAAAATTATATAGATACATATTACAAATGAATGTGGGCTAAAAAATCATTTAAAGGATTAAAAAAGTGTATCATTGATAAGCTGAGAGGGATGGTAAAATTTCCTTAAGGAGGAGAGAAAAACAAAAAAAAAAAAAAAACCCTACTAATAGTAAAAATTAATATTTTTAAAGCATGCGAATTATAAATAACTGTTTATCTAATCCATGATATAAGAAAAGCAATTTATTAAATATTGTCAAAATGTTCAAATAGGAAAATGATATACCAAATTCAGGCAGTGGTTGGATTGAGTCAATCATAGTTGTATTTTAGCATTGACTATATTTGAACTCATCATATAAAGATTTGGGATTTTCTTTTTGTTGTCTTCTGACTTTACTGTTTTCACTTAGTTTTAATTATTTACCAAAACAGAATGAAAAATGTCAATGAGTTTCACAATTTTTTATAGTTTTGAGACAACATATTGTGCATTAGAAATTATGAAGATATGAATTACTGGAAATTAATAAGTGGTAAATATTATTGATATAATTAAACATAATTACTGTATTTGATTTCATATACCACACTTAATTTACATATGCTCTTACACAATTATGAAGTTAGGCTCAGTACAAGTACTGGTAGTCAATGGTGTTTTACCTTACCAGATACCTAATGTAAGCATTTAAGATCTGGTAGATATTTTTGAGTCATTCTTTTGGCGAGAGAAGTTAAAAAAAAAAAAAAAAGGAGGTCACGTCATCAGATAAGGCATATTTTACTTGTAATTTTATTTATTTATTTTTTTTTTACGGGCTAAAGACAAAAATACATCAGAAAAATGACAAAATCAAATAAACAAATTAAAGTGAAAACTGCTTTTGATGAAATGAGAAAAAAATTAACTAAAACCTTCATTTCTGAATTCTTGGAAAAGCTGATAAAAGATGAAATTTTAAACCGTAAGCATGAGGGCGCCAAGAACTTTCACACAAATAAGCAATCATGTACCTTTTACATGTCCTTTTAATGAGGACACAGAATTTTACAATTAATCAAAAAGTAATACTTACTTGTGGAATTTCTTTTTGCTGTCAACAAGGTGCTCCTTATATTTAGAAAAGCTAGAATTATCATTCAATTGCTTCAAGCGTTGACATTTCTTACCATTTAGGTAAGCAGAAATAATTTTTTCCTCACAAGACATTTCATGCCCAGATAGGGAACAGTGAACCTGATTGAAGAAAGAAAGCTTTATTTAAAGCACTTAAAGAGTTCTGCATAATGACAATAATAGAAAATAATAAGCTAATCTCCAGATACTAAGTTAGGGGAAAAGAATTGATGGTCAGACTAGAACCATGAAGATTTGTACAATATGACAGTTAATCATCTACAAGTATATGAAATACAATATGTGTGTATAACACTTTTCTACTTTATAAAGTGTGTGTGTGTGTGTATATATATATATATATATATGTCAAATTTAGAATAACACAATTGGAACTGCCAATTCAATATATCAAGAACAATACTGGGGAAAAAATATAAGACAAAATGGGGAAAAAAGGTTTTGTGTGATGTGTTTTGTCGTTTAGGACTTCATTGGACTAAATTTATGTTGGTGCAACTACATATGACCATGAAAAAGAGATGCTGGGAACTTAAAAATTTTTTTTTTGGTACATAATCTAACTGGTTTCATTTAGATTCTTTTTCTTTCCACCACTTTTGTTATTAGATAACCCACACTATGATAATAGAAGTTCTGCCAAGAATGGTGAAATGTTGTAAGAGCTAGGGCACCAATTTACTGCAGATCATCTTGCAATCAAAGCACTCTCTAAACATTTTTGTCTTAGTGAATTGTTTTCTCTTTTGATTAGAGTAGCATTTTTTTTGTCAAAATTACGGTCAGTTTTCATTATGGTGAGCAACTAATACATTTAATGTATTGTTTTATAAAATGTTCCTTTTGTGTTCATATAATTTTTTTTTTTATTTAGATTCCTTGAGTTTTCTATGTATTTTTTGTGACCATTATTACAGGTGATAGTAAATTCCTTCATGTTTATATACTAAATTATATGAATGCTTGTTATATAATGAAGTTTTATCATGGTGTGAGGCTTAGGGGGTAAAATGAACAGTTGATTTACCCACACCAAGAAGATTAATGAAGGATGATAATGAAGAAATACATGGGTAATTTTAACAAAAAAAAAGATAATTTATTCACAAATTTACACACTTAAAGTAGTGTCAGTAGCTTGTTTCAGCAAAATAAACCAAAATTCTTAAAGTCCATCGTTTTAATGTATTGTCATGAAGAGGAAATGTTCATACAACAGATTAAATGATCTGACACAAATAATACTCAAAATGTTTAAAACAAAAAGGTAAGAGAGCTTGTTGCTCATCAAAGGGATATATGGATTGCATATATTCAAATGTAGATGAAGAGAGTTTAAAATACTTAGATTTCTTGGATTGTTGAGAGAAAATTCTCTGACGTACCACATGCTGGTTAGAGGCTGATAATATAATTGGCAAGTAATTTTACACTGGCAAGAATTGAAAGAAAACTTTTCACATGACTTCAGACACTCTTCTGATTAATTTTTCTCCTCATTTTATATCAAAATCAATTTTGTGTAGGCTTGCTACTTTCTTTTCTTCTTGGCTAATTTCTGTGAAGACAAGGTTTTCATTGGTTCAAAAAATTTTAGATAGGCTTGCAAATTCCTTTCCTTCTTCCTCAGTCCTCCAAACTTGAAGGAGTGAGTGAAGGGAGTTATTTCACACTCACTACAGCTTATTATATGAATGTTTATGTACTAAATTATATGTATGTTGATCTTAACTAATATTTAGAAGCTGTAGAAAATTTCAAAGAAAAAAAATGATTACATTGATTTTTTTCAAATCGGTTTTCCTGTTTTTATTACATTCTGGCCATGCTCCTTGGGTTTTCTTCAAGTGCTTACATTTGGTAACCTCCTGAGCATGTTTGGCTTCAAAAAAATTGGTAAAAAGATTACCTGGTTCTCTGGAAATTCTAAGCTCAATAGGTTGCAAAAATTTATATCAGCACAACATTCAATAAAAACAAGAGTCAACATATGTAAGTCCTCAAAGAAAGACATGAGTGGCAAGTATGAGAGCCACATACCTCAGTATATCAAAGAGCTCTGCTCACAGTCACCACGAAAAGGCAAAAACAAAAAAACAAACAAAAAAAAAACAGTGCCCCAAAAGATAAAAAAAATAAGAAAATTAAGGAAACGTGTTCAAATTAATAAAAGAATCAATTCAATGTAGCAACAGCTTGTCTCAGAAATTTAAAAACATATATAACTTTTACATTGCATTATGCAGTATTACCAAGGACATAATTCATTAGTATAAAAATATTTAAAAATATCTGTATTTGTATTGTTTTGGCATTTTTTCAAACGTACTTTCATCTTAAATTTTAAAATTTGAAGATTTTTTTAGCCAGAAGAGTTATTGCCCTTGCACAAGGAAAGTTAATTTATTCTAGAAGACAAACTTACACAAGAAACCTAGTGTTTAAACACGCAAATTTATATTTTATGAATTTCATAAAAAGATTAAAAACAAAAAAATTGTGTTTACTTTCGCAAATACAACAAAAATTATTTAATAAGTTATTCCAGACGAAGACAATTTTTATTTTTTCGAAGATTCCAATCAATGTCAATTGTCAATACACACGAAGACGAAAGGGGTTAAGAAAAGAAAACAAAAAGATTTTTCGTGATGCACTATTATTTTTTTTTTTAAGAGGAAACCCTCCTCTATACTAGATTTTTAAAACAATTTATATTACAAAATAAAAATGACCAACTTTAGACTTTATACAATGCGCCAGAAGAACCGAAATTTAACGCGCAGTGAATTGTATTTATTATCAATTAATAATTTAGTTTGATGCCAAATCACTTGCGGAATGATTTTATGAAAGTCTTGAAGGATGGTCGAGTGACTAATTAAACCCAACAACCGTTCAATGCTACTCACTCATTTAAAAAAAGAAAAAGAGAAAGATTAACAGTAACACGTTCTTCCTATGAGCAGTTAAAAATTGAAATCAAAGTCTCAGCAATAAGAATCAATGCCATGACAATACCTGTCATAAATTGAAGCAGAGATTAGTCATTGAGAAGAAAAAGCACTTGATACATATTTTTAATAACTACCTATCGCTAATGGCCAGCGTAATGTGGAATCAACGAACGTGGCTTCGCATGGATACTGTTGGAAAGGCACGAATTCATCGGTTCCCCCATTAAGCTGTGGGTTAAACTGCGGGGTAGACTTGGGTAACAACTAGTAACTCGTCTCAGGAAAACTCAATTTAGGTGGGGAAGACAACGAGGAAACTTTTAATTAGGTGTCAAATTTCCACGATGAAAATTGGAGGGATAAGGAAACTGCGGTAAAAGTCTAGAATCCGGGCCATAATTCGCGCATTAAAATTTATATTGTTTTTAAATACATTTTTTGATTTTTTTCCCAAAGTATTCAGTCAGTCCAATTAGTCCTGGTGCTTGTTGGTTACTTTTAGTTTTCCACTTAGAAAACGCTTAGTTAAAGCCAGCAATTCGCTATATTGAGTATTTCATGTAAGTAAATCAACAAAATCATTATCTTTGTTTGTGATTGTTTTTTTAGCACATTAAGCGGACCAACCATTACCAATAAGCACAGAAACTTGTTCAATATGTCTTTTTGGATGGTTGCTTCTCGATTTATCAGGAACAAATTCTTCGAGTAACTGTAAGCACTTAAAATAAAAACCAACCACTCAGGATATATTTTCAGTCCATAGCGTATTAAAAAAAAATACTTTCATTTCTGCACATGTGAATTATGGCCCCGACTTTAGGCATTTTTTTTTTTTACTGGAACTGCTTCAGCACCAAACAAATATATTGAAAAACACCACAGTTCAATAAAATTTACAGCGTAACAATGTTGCTTGTTGAAGAATCTTTATTGCTGTTGGTTCTCAGAAATTTGGTAAAAAAAAGTTTCATTCGTACCCATTAATGAGAAATATTGAAGTTTATAAGAGAAAATTAATACAGCTGGTTTGAGTAAACCAAAGATTGGAAATCTTTTATTTGTAGATAGAATCAGAATGAAAACCAGCAAATTCGTTGCTATAATTTTCGCTAACTGGCGTGTTTTTAAATAAAGTAAGAATGTCGTATGTCATAGGGCTACCATACCACCGTCGTGTGACCAACATAAATAAGTTTAACATTTGTTCGGCTAGTTTTGAAAAGATTTATCAGTGTATGATACTTTTAAAAGAAAAGAGATATCATCATAAAATATTTTGCGACGTACTAATTCCTAATCAGAAGTGCAACGAAGAAACACAGAATTCTGCCCAAATTTGTGCAGCGTGTAGTCTACAAGCTCACCTTGTTCTTATCTGGAAGATATTTCAAATGTGTATTGGTAGACAAAATCTGTTGAACTTCTGACGAAAGATTAACTGAATTCTCTTCGTTAACTGCCATTTTTCTTTAATTAAGCAAACTTTTGAAAAATTCAGTGTTACACGTGGAAAGAAAAACTTCACTTGAGCGCCATTTTTATTGCGTAGCGAAGTTTTGATTGCAACTTCCGCTTCCGGTCTCCATGACAACATGTAATCAAAATGATATAGTTGAAGCTACTTTTTTTTTAGTCTTTGCTTGAAGCCTTCACATTTGTACATAAATATTGGTAGGCAAATTTAAAAAGCAATTGTTGCAATATTACGTGTGAATTTATCTTCTTTTTCCTTTTTCGAATGTTTTCCTCCTTAATGATAATCTTTATGCGAAAACTTCAAACACTTGTACAAAGTTTTATGTTTTTAAGTGAAATGAAAAGCAACATTTCTTTATTTGTTTTTTACTTTCTCTTCTTCTATTCATCAAGTTTTTTTAAATACATATCATTTTTCAAATTGACATAATTAATTCAATATCATTAGTAATATTACACACTTCTCTTATTTTTTCTCATAGATTGTCTGTTTCATTTGATTAATTTTTAATTGGCTGTAATACTGTTTCAAGCGTTAGTGTATGAGATCTGTTAATGAATTCTAGAATTCAATATATTAATTTACCCTGATGAGTAGAACTGTGTATCTGTGAAAGATAAGTCATTTGAACTTTTATCTATCTACGTGCATGTCTTAATTTATGCTTTAATGTTGTATAAGATAATGCCATATAAAATTTAAATAAGAAAAGAAAAGTAGTATTGATTTTTAACAAGTTCAGTAAGTTATAGAAATGTTCATTTATTTTCAAAGATAACAGCATTATACAAAATTAGAACAATTTTAACAAAATCTTTTAATGACTTGAATTTGACATTGATATCAACATTGTTTTAAAAACTGAATTTACCTCATGAATCTTTAATATTAACCATGTGTACAAACAATCAGTATTATTAGAGTTATAAGATAGTATTATCTGGATGTAAAATAGAATCAGCAAACTGCTTATATTCACTTTGTATTAATACCTATGGGAAAAACATGAAATCACCTCTCCCTGCATTCTATATATGTACTAAATGGAAATGTCTAGTGCTTATCAGCCTCATAATGGAATCAACAGAGTTTAAGTTAACCAAACCCACTTGTGTTCATTTTGCATCCTATCATGTTGTCAGATACTATGATAAAAGTTCTTGTTGTTAGAAAGCAACAACAGTTAATAGAAAAATGAATGGGTGAATAAACATAAGGTCAAATTATTATTATTGTCCACAGTAAAAATCTGTTACACCCAGTGGTATAGCATGGGTGGGACTAGGGGAGGGGCAATTGTCTAGGGTGCTAAATCTTTAGAGGTGTAAAAAATTACTAGAATTTATAATAACTCATGGCTAAGGAGGAGGTGCAATAGTTTAAAGACAAGGTAAACAAAGCCCACCCTATGCCACTGGTCAAACCGACTGTCAGTCTTGATAGGAGCCAATTAATCTATTATCTAAATATGATCAAATTTGCAAGATTAATTATTTGAATATCAATTTTTCTTTCATCTATATATAAAATTCTGTGACTTCTGTTAGTCTGTCCATCCATCATACCCTCTAAAATAGCCATACATTGACTGATCAAAACCAAATTTTGTGGAGAAGTGCAAACAGCTAAGGTGATACAAAGTACAGTTGATTTTATTAGGGTGCATGTTGCAAAAAATCCTAGTATTTAAAAAAATGTAATTTACCTTTTAAAATAATTATTAAGCTTTATGTAAATGGGTAATGAACAAGATCTGGTTCATTTAAAAGAAAAACATTTTTGTTGGAAAACTCTTTTTGGCAATTTCTTAATGACATTTTAATTTTTTACTCATGGACATGTAATTTTCTTTATATAAATCAATAGCATAAAAAATAAGCAATTAATTAATGGTAAAATTTTTGTTGCAATAGGAAGATGTGTGTTGAAATCCTCTCAGTATTTAGTATTATTAAAGTTATCGCTATCACTTTTTGTTAAGATTTACTAACTTTACATTTCATTCAATTTCACTATGCAATCTATGACATTTGAATAAGCTGATTTGTTTGGGAAAATACTTTGATTTCTATAGTTTAATAATTTCTTAAATTTAATTTAATTTTATAGGATTTTATGATAAACAATATTTTTTAAGAAAATTTCTTTTTTCTTTTTTAACCACAAAGAATAAATTCTTAGGATTTCTTACTCTTGAGTATGCAACATACAACTTTCCATGTGTAAATATTTATTTATGGAGCAAAATTCCAACAATTGAAGCATTTGGCCTTGAGATTTGTTTATAGTTCTTGCAAACGCAGGGTATATTGGAAACAGGATTCTTGTATATATAAAAACTTAAAAAAAAAGATATGCAAAAATTAATATTGCATTTTTATTAAATAAGTATTTTTTATTTTAATAATTAAATTGATTTTAAAGTAGTAGGAGTATTTTGTATGTTAAATAGAAAACTTTTAATATTTCCAAAGAATTAATTCTACTAAGCTACGCACCCTAGTAAAACCAACTGTACTTTGTACTCCCTTACCTGTTTGCACTTCTCTCCAAAATTTGGTTTTGATCAGTCAATGTATGGCTATTTTAGAGGGTGTGACAGGTGGACAGACTAACAGAAGCCACAGAATTTTATATAGAGATCAGACTAGAGTTTTTCCTTACATTTTCAGAACCAACTCCTTTTTCATCTTATAATATTCCTTTTCTTTTCTTTGTTCATTTTCTTCTGTTGATTTTCTTGGTTGATTATTGTTTGAGGCACACACACTGAAAACAAATACACAAGTAACAAGGTTTGCCTGGAAAATACCCACCCATTTAATATTGATAAAAAAAATACTTACATTGAAAAATGGTGTTTTAGTACTCCTTCATAGTATTCACTGAAAAGGCACAACTCCAATTCTTTGTACTTTGTTTTCCTGGCATAGGAGAGAAAGAAAAGAATGAGTGAAAAGTTCAATAACACAGCAGCAGTAAAAGGACTGTAATATCCCTTGTCAGCTTTGACACAGGACCTTGATCCCCATGTGTATATTATATACATGTAGGATTAATACAAATATAAAATGTGTCACTTAGCTGAATGATGTTACATTCAGCATCTCAGCCCTGGAGTTTTGTAGACAGACCCTCCAGCAATTGCTCCATCCACTTGTCAGGAGATATCAACAATTGACTGTTTATTTTCTTGTTTTTCTTTTATATTGCATTGCAAATTAATTTATGCACTTTTCATTGGTGTAAGGTTGATTTATATATATATATATATATATATATATAAAGCTGGAAATGAAACACAATTCCAGCTTTATGTATGTATAGCTGGAATTGAGTTTTATTTCATTTTCAAATGTTTGATAATTGTGTGACTGCTGATATATAAACAACATTGAAACTTTAAGTTGCAGGAAAATTTAAGTATCCCTCCCTTTTTCCTTTTTTATATATTGTATTTTGCATACATACATATATATATATATATATATATATAAATGATAGGCTAAGGAACAAAGAGGAAACATTTATAAATCTAACACGGAGAAGAAAATGAATATGCATTATCCTCTGAATCTTGCGTAACCAAATGAATTCTACACATGAATGCTGCTTGACAAAACAGATGCATGTGAGGTCTACTTAACTGATGAAAAACAACACAAAAATGAAAAATAATAGAATTTTCTTTTTCTCCTACATATTTCATTCTCTGATGAAGCTTTAATAAAAGTGAAACATGTTAGATTTATAAACATTTACTAGTTGTTCTTTATCCTATCTTTCCATTTGATTTCAATTTATATTTGATCCCACTTGATATATATATATATATATATAAGCAAGTGTAAATGGATATAAATCCGACAGAATGAAGAAATTTTGAAAAAACAAACAAAAATCCTTAAATGTAGTTAAAATGAAAAAAATATGAAACATAAAAAAACACACTGTGTTTTTGTCATTTGAACTGAATTGTTTTTGATGAATATTGTCAAAAAACAATTCAGTTTATTAAACCGAAACGTGGACATAAAAACACTTTTTTGTCTTTCATTTTAACTACATTTAAGGATTTTTGTTTGTTTTTTCAAAATTTTCATATATATATATATATATATATTAGGATATTAAAAACAAAAACATGTTAAAAATTGCTACACAATAGCAATTATGTTTCAACACTACAAATGTGTCTCCTTGGGCAATGGTAAACTACTGCCAAGTGAACAATTAATTTAATTTCAAAAGCAGAATACTTCTTTTTTTGAGAAAAAAAATGAATTAAAAATAAGCTTGTAGGCTTTACCATGATTAACCAATCGAATGTGACATATGGTAAATTCAAACACAGCAATAAAAATTGTTTTATTATATAGGTCATGATACAAAATTGTCTGCATATAAATCCTAGACAATTTCTGATGAACAGATACAAATGGTTACATTACTTCATAAGATGTATAGAAGTCTGGTGTTCAACTTTCCTAAGAAGTAAAATCAAAAGAAGTTGAGGTAATTTAACATAATGCTAATTAGTTATATGCTAGGACAGCTTCTTACATAAAATTTTGTAGTTGATAAATAAAAGGCCCCTTTAAGAAACTGGTAAATAACTGTTTGGAAAAAAAAAACAAGCTAAAAAAAAACAGATCATAAATACAAAACTACTTTGGCAAATTAATATGTAACCATTAAGTAAAGAGAATCCATATAAGAGGTTAATAATACCAACTAATCAATGCAAGATATAATAATACTAACTAAACACCTGTACATCCATATAAGATGTTAATAATACTAACTAAACATCAATACATAGCTATATTAAATCAAAATGAATCTTACAAATAGAATAGTAAGCCATATTGTTGAAACATGATTGCCATTGTGTAGTGATTTTTAACATGTTTTTGTTTTAATATCCTAAAATAAATAACATTTAGCTCTACTCTGTATTGAGCCCTCTTTTAAATTACAGACAGTGGAATTATACTCCATTATTTCTCATTTTACCTGGATATATATATATATATATATATATATATATATATATATATGGGTAAGTGAATGACAAAATGGATAAAATCTTAAGTGAGTTAATGTTAAGATTTCAGTTGACGCTAACTAAATCAACTCATAAATTTTTTTATTGCCTAAGTTGGCTATTATAAAGTTGACTTTTGAAATCGGATTTGGTAATTGCCCTCTGGTAAAATACTGATTTTTAAATTGAAGAATCCTTTTTTTTTTCTTCTTCAGGTGACTGGCACTACACAATCTCTGGCAGTTAGTCCATGTATATATACTTTTAAAATGTACAATTCTTATACAGCATAAATATCAAAGTATGTAATAATTTATTTTATGAACAGGAAGAGTTATTTAACATGTTTTTTTTTATATTATTTAATTGTTGTTTCTACTCATGTCATTTGTTCATAACGATTAAGAAGACTTTGTCATACCAATGTATTTTTTGTTTAAAAATAAGCATAACTTTTCTGAATGTTGTTATTTCTTGTTAAATGTTCTAAGAAAATTTGTTTTACTTGTTTCAGCCCAAAATGACAACGTTAGAGACAAGTCCAAAGGAGAATAATGGCAGGCTTGAATGTCAAGGTAAATCATTAGTTATTATTTTAAGGATTTACTTTAATCACAATTACCTTTTAAAATTTACAAATAAATTAAATTTTAAAAAAGTTTGTATACTGAGTTATCTCCCTTTGGCAATTGAAATCTAAAAAATTGCATGCGTTGTATATAAAGAACAAAGGCAAGACAACTTTAAAAAATTGTGATATAACCATAGAATAAATATTTGCTTTATTTCATGTTATTAGTATTTATCCATATTTAAATGTGGTGATAATAATCTGACTAACAGCAAACAAACTCACTGAATTGATGTGACATTACAAGTTTAAATCTTTATTGAAAAAAAATTATAGTTAACACTTAAGTATTATAAAGATTTTGACAACTGATATAGTGATTGTGCAGATCTCTTATGCACAAACATACATACATACAAATATACAAATCACATACAATGCCAAGCATTTATTGGTTAATAAATCACCACTACATTACTATAGGCAATTTACAAATCGCAGTAATGTGACAATTTTGTAATCACTCTATTTTTAAGTAGTCAATTTTGTGCACTTTTGGGAGAAATAGATCACAGAAGCTTTCTTAAGTCTCCCCAAAGCTCGCTCACTGATTGGTTGATGCCAACGAATCAGATTTTTTGCATGTGAAGAATAATTTTTCCCGCACAACGATTTGGAGCCTATAGTCGTTTATTTAAGCCAAGATTTTTCTAATCCCAATTAGTGAGAATTCAACTGCCAAACAAATCCACGACAGTTGAAATCATGCGCCAACTTTCTCACTCAAACACACCACTCACATACTGAACATACCTTGTACACGCTCACATAAACTCTTCTTACACAGTAATATTTTTTAAGAACAATCATTACAAGAGACTTTCATGAACATTTTTCCAGTGAACTTTGAACTAAATGACTTTCTCACTGAACACTAAAATAACAGTTAAAGAGAGACAACTCTTGGTTAATTCAATCTTTTCATACTTAAATGCATGCTTTCCTTCACATTGTTGTTTGATATTGTACATCTTGTTAAATACATGTCTTATGTGTAACAAAGTCTTTTGGTTATCCTTTTTTGCGTGAGCCTTGTTTCCTAATCTAAAGTTAAATTAATGTGGTGAAATCTGCCACAAGATATATAAAATTTATAAATTTTGAGATTTATAAAACAAGATATAAGTTGTAGTATAGATACACTTACTATAGGTCAGGGTTTTAGGTGGGTAAATCCTGCTGTCTAACTCGTGATATAAAGTATCAGTATTTATTTGGGGGGGGGCAACCATGAAGCTTAATGGGTGTTAAATCATGAAAATTATTGATTATAATAGAACTTAAACCTATAATAAAAAATGAAGTCTGTCCTTGGAACTACTTAAATTGACTGGTCTGCTTGTAAAAAATAAGGAATAATTTTTGCAGAGTAATTTATGTAGATTAGCATTAGTATTCATTAGACTTTCCTTGTGGGTGGTGTAATGGATAGCAACTTGGAATGAGAAATCAGAAAGCCAATTTTGAGTCCCAGTCAAGTTCATGATATTCACTTACATGCATATACACTTGGGAAGGGTATAAATCCATTTCTTCCCCCCTAGATATGGGTTAAATAGCATGGCAGACTAGGAATTGGAGAAATAGAACAACATCAGTAGTACACATCAAAGATGTAAGTACAGTTTCTGCTTTGAGGCTTGGAGATTATGCCAAGCTTAAGAGAAAAATATGTATATTCACTGACTGTATTTTTGCCTGGTTAAGAAATTTTAGAAGCCTAAAGGGGAAAAAGGAAATGTAAAAGAAAATCAAAACTGATGTTAAATATAAGAGTAGAAGTAAAAAACCATGACAATTGATATTGTAAATAATTTGCCAGGAGGTTTTAATTTTTATTAGTAGGGTGTTGGGTTTTTCAGAATTAGTGGTTTTATTAATTATTTTATAGTAATTTTTATATAGTAACAAATACAATTAAGTATTCATTTATCTGTACCTGCTCTAAATTTTACAGAAATTACACTTGTCAGGGTGCTTGATATTAAAATTGAATTTATTTACATAAATCATATTTTTATTTGTTTATATATATACAATAGTGAGCATAAAGATCAGAACGATGTTAAGAAAAAGTCTAAATCTGAAATAACTTTTTATTTTAAAGCTTCAAAGAACATTTTAGCAAGGAAAAATAAGGATATAAAGGTAAATTATATAATTACAAAATATAAAGATCAATAAACTTATTTTGATAAAGTTATAAGAATAATTATATAACATTAAAAAAAAATAGATGATCAAAAACATCAGAACGATTAAATAAATCCATAAAATTTAATAATTATTTTGCATTATTGAAAATATTTTAGGGTAAGAATATAAAATAGGGTATTTTACTAAATTACACTGACTCTTTACTGGCTCTTGCATTGTAAACCTGGTGAAAAAATCTGTGACGTCATTGGAACTTAGAAAACTGATAGTGATAGTCAAGTTATGTAATGAAGATAAACCCTTGATTGGGGATATTTCAAAGACTGTGGGGAAATCTAAGTCTTATTCATAGTATTTTAAGAAAATTTGAGGAAACTGGGTCATGTGAAGAAACCACCTGGCAGGCCTAGGAAAACTACTGCAAGGGAAGACAGATGGATTGGTAATGAATTAAAAAAGGATCGATTTGTGACAGCAACCACTATCTCTAAAGGAGCTAATGCTAAACTTGGCATTAAAATATCAAGGCACACTATTTCCCGAAGACTTAATGAAATAAATTTGAACAGTTGAGTAGCCTCTAGAAAGCCTTACATTTCTAAAAAGAATCAAATGAGTCGATTGAAATTTGCCACTGAACATGTCAGTGGACAGAAGAACAGTGGGATTGTGTTCATTTCAGCGATGAGTGAAAGTTTAACATGTTCGGTTGTGAAGGGAGAAGGTTCGTTTGACGCAGTCCTAAGGAATGATATTTGCCTCAGGGCACTAAAAGCAGCATTAAATTTGGAGGAGGAAGTGTGATGGTGTTTGGCATGATTTCATCTGCTGGTACGGGACCTCTTGTTAGGCAACATGGTAAAATTAACGCAACTGTATACAAAGAGATATTGAAGAAACATGTTGTACCTAATTTGAGAACTGCAATTAATCAACCAGCTGTATTTATGCAAGATAACATGCCGTGTCACACAGTGAAGTCTGTTAAGACATTTCTTTCTGAGTAGGATGTTACTGTTATGGAGTGGCCTGCACAAAGCCCAGACATGAATCATATTGAGAATGTTTGGAAGTTACTAAATGAAAGAGCTAAGGAAAAGAATCCAACAAACATTGAAGAACTATGGACTAATTTGAAAGGAGAATGGGAGAAAATATCCGTTAATGAATACAAGACATTCATTCGCTCATGTAGTAAAAGATGTCAAGCTGTTATTGCAAGTAAAGGTCTACACATCAAGTACTAATGTATTATGAACACTATTTTCATTTGGATATGATGTATCCATTATAATAGTATGATTTTGTTAATTGTTCTGATGTTTTTGATCAGCTATTTTTTTCAAATGTTATATAATTATTCTTATAACTTTATCAAAATAAGTTTATTGATCTTTATATTTTGTAATTATATAATTTACCTTTATGTCCTTATTTTTCCTTGAAAAAATGTTCTTTGAAGCTTTAAAATAAAAAGTTATTTCAGATTTAGACTTTTTCTTAACATCGTTCTGATCTTTATGCTTGCTACTATATATATATATATATATATATATATATATATATATATATATATATATGACAAAGTGGAATACGTTTACTTGTGACATGTTTCATCACTCAAGACTTCATCAGACTAAATTTTTTGATGAAGTCCTGAAGGCCAAAATGTATTATAAATAAACTTTTTCCATTTTGTCATACATTTCCCCAATACTGTTCATGATATATAAAGATATATATTGTTATCTCATGTATATATATATATATATATATATATATATATATATATATATATATACGTAGAAAATTAAGAAATCAGCTAATTCTGCCACCTTGGTTTGAATTTTTCAATATCTTCACATGATTTTAGTCAATGCTTTATTTTTTAAAAATAAAAATTTATGAACGCTATATTTTAAAACAAATAAATAAATGAATAAGCACATGAAGTAAGGGGTGGTAGAAGGTGAGGATGAGGAGGAGGGGAAAATCAAATGTATTGGAAATGTATCGGGAGGGAATTAAATGAAATATACATAATTCTTTTTATCCCACTTCAAATGAACTCAAAAGGAACTTTTTAGTATAAATACAATGGGACATAATTTATGATCTCTGGTTAAAAAATGTTTTTGATTTGGAAATGTTATTATAGCTAATTTCTCTTGTTGACAAAGGTTGCAAATGTTGCTATGATTGTTGTATATATATATATATATATATATATATATATGAGGGTGGGCTGAAAGGTTCATAGGATGATTATGAAGTAGTGATGCTAGAGCTGTGAAATCTTGCATGCATTAATTTCAACAAAAAGAAATAATTAAAAAAAGAAAACAAAAAGGTCTAATAAAATTATTAAAAATATATAGATCAATCAAAATATTTAAATAATGTTATTCTTCTAGTACTGCTGGTAATATTTAGTCTAGTGGTATATATGCTTGGATGACATTTTGATATTTTTCATTGATTGATTTTATTAACACCCTATATAAAACCATTTAGTTATAAACCCATTCTGTTTTGTATGATTTATATTTTAATTAATTTTATATGATCTATATGGTTAAAGTTTTGTTCAATCTATTTATTTAAATATTTAAAGGGCCATATTATTTACCGACTATAAAATTGTGAAATTTTAACTTTTAATTCACAAGGTATGAGATTTGTCAAATGCCTTGTTATATTACATTTACTTTCTCTTAGGAAATGTCATGTATCTTACAGTTGACATTGTAGCAAACTTGCATTTGTATTGAATATAACGTCTAACTTGTCTTCAATTTTAAATTGGTGGGTGATGACCTCTTACTTAGTATAGGCAATTTAGATTGGTGGATCTGATTATAAACAAAACAAATTTTGCTGCTATTTCCTCCCTCTTCTTTACTACTTTTTTTCCTTATTCTTCCTTTTCTCTGGAAAAAAGATTGTATTTTGTGTCTTTTTTCTTACTCTTTTTTCTTTTTTTTTTTTTTGCATGAAAAGAGGTTGTATGTGGTTTTAAATCTCAATAAATTGTATATTAATCAGTCATTTACTAACGCCTGATGAGATGTGTTAATGCACATTGAAACATGATTGCATTTGTGTAACGTTATTCACATCATTATTGATGTAATATCCTAAAATAAAGAACATTGCTCTACTACTGGATTGTATTGAACCCTCTTTTAAATTGAATGTTATGAATGTTGGAATCTATATTCAATTTGTTCTCATTTCATATGGTTATATATATATATATATATATATATATATATATATAATGGGATACATGAAAACCAGTTGGATGTTGAATATACTTTATCTTGTTGATGCTTTGCTCCTCCTTTTAGATGAGCATTATCAAAACTGAAAAATATTGAAGAAAATGTCATTACCATAGTAACCCTGCTGTATAAAAATGATGTAGTTAGTTTGAAAAATTATCTAGCATGATAAAAACTTTTCCTTAGATTTTTTTTATTAAGCTTTCATAATGCTCACACTAAAGGAGTGAAATATCATTAAGAAAATAAAAAAAATTTCAACATCCAACTAGTTTTCATGTATTCCATCTTACACATTTGTTTGGATAATTCATATCACTTATATATATATATATATATATATATATATATATTTTTAGGAATGGATTTTCCATTTATTAATTTGACATATTTTAATTTATTACTAAATATATTGCTAAGGTTTAAGCAATAAATTAAAATCTATCTATCTATCTATCTATCTATCTATCTATATATATATATATATATATATATAAGACAAAAGGAAATCTCTTCTATTTTTCATCGCTTGAGAAATACTGGCTCCATTTTGATCCATTCAAAGTGAGTGATTTGTACTTTTGGCATTCTTTTTAAATGATTTTATAAAACTTCTGTTTTTTTAGATTCTCTTCCCAATATTGGAATATCAGCTGAAGACAGTAAAGAATGTGATTATGTACCAAAAGAAGTTCTCTTTGCTTTGACACGTGTGCCTTCTCCCAAACAAGCAGAACCAAGCAAAAAGCCAGCAGATTTAGATGCATTGGTTGTATGTATAAATAATAAAAAATGTATTTTTTAAAGTTAAAAGATAAATAATAAACATTGTAGAAAATGGTTTTCTTTTTATTCGGAGATTATTTTTAAAAGTGATAATTTATGAGTTACTTTTATAAAATTTAAATTATTTAAAATCTTTTTGTTTATCAGCTTCATTCATTCATTCAAACTCACCATGATTAGTAAATTTTATTCTCTCCATTCTTCTCTTAATTTTGTTTCTTATTTTATTACATCATAAATCAAAAAGTTAAATGTAAGTTTTTCTTTTGTATGGCCAGCTTGAGCTATCTTTCTTTTAAAATGACCTAATAGTTTATTTTTGAAATAATTGTAATACTTCAGTGATGCACCACATTCAATTAACAAAGATGAAAAAACTACCAATTGAAATATGCATCCAGCCTTTCAGTTTTTGAACAATGAAAATTTAAAATCATTTATTCTCCAAATGGTTAACTGTTTCCTTGAACTAGAATGTATTGTATAATATCTGCGTGCATAAGTGTGAGTGATTTTAAGCAACTATTCTTGAAGAATGATTTAAAGTAAAACTTAAGGATAATTTTTTATTAAAGTTGTCCTTATATTTTTGTTAAAAATATTATATTTATTTTTATTATATTAAAAAAAACATATCTACCATATAACCTGAAATGTAAATAACTCTTTTAAACTTATTTCTTTCGTTTTATCTAATCGATTATTTTAGGTTCTGTTTGAGGGTTTATAAGTGGTATATTTCCCCTTTTTTAACTTGCAATCTTATGATGTAATGGGTTAATTGAGTGGGCATAATTGTACTAATGAGAATAAGTATACAATTTTTGTAAAAGTGTATATATGTGTGTATTGTTTGTTCAGTATTAATATTGTTTATAACCAAATACATGTATGTTTTTTCTGATTATTTTAAACTGATATGTGTTTGCATTGTATGGATGTATATGGTTAAATTTTAAAAACTGACAAACTAATTCAGTGCCTCTGATATATATATATATGTGTGTGTGTGTAAAAAATTGGCTCTAATATATACATATATGTGTGCATGTGTGTGCGTGTGTGTGCATGGGGATATAGCAGGGGGCACATATACATGTATAAGTGTGTACAGGTATATATATTAGAAATAGTTGTATGTATATATGCGTACAAGTATTCATTTAATCACTATGTACTTTTGATTGAAGATGCTTGAGTGGTTAATTATTTTTACAGGACAGTGTTAATCCCTTAATAGAGGCTCCTTCTGATTTTATTGTTCAAAACTAATAATATGAAATTAGAGTGAAAAAAATATAGAAGTATATTACTTTTTTTAACAGGTCCCTGGCAGGAAACGTTCAGGCAATGTATGGTACCATAAAAGACGAGAAAGGTTAAAACATCTCACAGATGATACAATTTGTATTTGTGGCGCTGGAAGGTTTGTGCAGACTAATTCTTAACAATATACAAATGCCATTTTGATGAGAATGTCATAACAAAAGGATCATCATAAAATGGCATCCAATTGCACTTGATGTTTTGTAATTACTTTTATATAAGTTAAGCTCATTTATTAATGAGTCAGCTCTAAATATTTGGTCAAAGATTAATTAATTCATGATATGCTACTTTTTGAAGAGAGTGAAACAACAAATTAGTGCAAAAAATGCTATATATGTAGCTGCTTATTGGGCTTCTGGGAAGTGTTTTAACAGAGGATGGAAAGTTTTAACTGAAATCCAATGGTACATGCCAAAAGATGCCTTTCAAAAGCTAAGCAAAGTATTAAGAAACAGAAAAATTTCATTAGAAGCAAAGAAAAGAGTACTGAAATGTTATGTAATATCAGTCCTCCTATATGGCATGGAATGCTGGACAATTTCTGTGCAGATGAAGAAGAGGCTTCAAGCAACAAAATGCTTCTGTTGAAGGATTCTGAGAATACCATAGACTAAATATGTGAGCAGTGTCAAAGTTTTAGAGAAATTTCTAGAGCATATAATGAGGAAAAGGGGCTTGGAAAATTTGATACTCACAGGACAGATTAAGGGCAGGATGGACAGAGGAAAACACTGTATAACCTACCTAGCGAGCTTGAGTAAATGGATGGTGAAATTAGATTTACGAGAGATAACAAAAAGACAAAATTTATTGAGCTACAAAGGATAGGAAATTGTGGAGAGCCATGATCGCCAACAACCGGAAGGGACATGGCACATAAAAGAAGTTCAGACAGGAAGTCTTTCCTGGTAATACTAACAACATTCATCAGCTGATCAGGCATTGCAATATTTGATATAGATTATGATATTGCCAGTTATCTGTGAAATATATAAGATGATTGTTTTTTAAATAGGTAAAAAAAAACGTTTTCAAAGATTGCAAAAAGTTTTAAATTTAATTTTTCTAAATTTTGGAAGTACTTAATTTAATGTCTTTCTTAATTTTTATCAATAAACATTAGGATTAAATAAAAGAATATTTTCAGTTTATATGAGCACAGCCATATTCACATGGCTGTTTTTAAAAATAAAATGTTATAAAAATTCAAAGAATGTTAAATTTAGTTTTTGCTGCTTTAAATGGAGTTTAATGCATCAGTAATTTTAAAAAAAGAAAAATTAACTGAGAAATAATTAAAAACTTTAAACAAGTTAGTATTTCAAAATACAAAGCTAATTTTATCCAAATATTTCAGTAGCAGCTTATTTTGGATGTGTAATTTTATGGTTAGTGAGTCAGACTGAGAAATCATCGAGCCAAGTTTGAATTCCGGTTGAGTTTGATACATTAATTTTCTGTCTTGCTACTTAACCCATACCAATACTCTTGGCAAGGATTAAGTAGCAGGACAGACCAGTGTTAGAGAAGGACAACTCTAAATTCAGAAGTTATAGTTGTGCTAACTCTTCATTCTTGGTTAGCAGTCCATCTAGAGATGATGGCAATGATAAAAGCACCTGTCCTTGGACTACTTTTAGGGATGTTATGGCCTGAAAAATTCTACAATGACTGGAATTTTTAAGTCATGTGTGTTTTTCAATTTGCCATAGGTGGAATTAGCATCTCCTTTTTTTCTATTGGTGTGTGGTTTACCTGTTTTTCTCCAGATTGTATATTTCGGATGAGGGCAGAATTCATTTAAGTTTATATAACTGTTTGCTTTAACATGAGAAGGCCAAACAACTAACAAATAAAAATGATATTGGCTTTTATATAATAAAGATACCAGAAAGATTATAATTATTTTCTGCAATGCTATGGTTATTCTCATATTGTATATATAATAAGTTAGACTGTACTAAGAATTTTTACATAGACTATGAAAAAGAATTTTGTACAGTAAGAAGTTAATGAGATTCATTTTAAAAACACATTGCATGGCTTTTCATTACTAAATGTTACATATTGTATGTTGCTATCATTTGCTAGAATTAATTGGTGACTGTTTTTCAATCCTGAGTGTATTATTTGCTTCCATTGTATACAGATTTCAATCTATGACCCACATGTAGGTGGTACCTAAATTTCTTTATCTAAAAGATAAATATACATACATAAATAAATGGATTTTATTTTTCAATCCGACATTTTTATTACTTCAAATGTTATTTTTAGTGGATACCATATTTGAGTAGAATCTTTGTTCATTTATTAAACAGTATTTATTTTGTCAGAGTTACCGCCTCCTTCACTCCTTAAACTAAGAAAACATGTCATTTCGACCATGACCTCTTGTTTGTGCTCCCTATACACTGAACCCCACAAGTGGTGACCCCGACGTGATCTGACTAGGCTGGACAATATGGCGACACAATATAAACGAGGCATATTCAGCGTTTAGCGACCAGCAGACTCCCAACACTATTTTTTTTACGAACTAACACTCTCTTCTGGACTGAAATAGATAAAGTGTGAACCAAACCACTAAAGACGACTCACTGTTCCATTATGATGCGACATCACTGAGGATTTGCATGCACGTAATTCGTCGCTACTAACATTGCAAATTCTGCTCTCTTTCAATATATGTTACTGGTCATAGCATTCGTATCTTGTTCCATCCTGAAACTCATAAAGCGCGTGCATACATTTTCCTACACAATGTGGCGACATCTTCACGCCACCGCTTGCTTCCCCATGCTTCAAACCTTCTTTTCGGACGACTCACTGTTTCAAAAAACATTTTCAACGATTGCACCCTGACGACAACACAAGCACATTTCGTCGAATCACACATCTCAACCACACTTCTGACACATTTTCTTTTCAGTTCACAAGGACAACAATCAAAACTTTCATTAACTTTTTTCTTATATATTAAAAGTTGCCATTTCATTACAACTTTTAACCTTGTGGGAGGTATTGTCGGAGTTACCTCCTCCTTTGCTCCTTAAACTAAGAAAACATGTCATTTCAACCTTGACCTCTCGTTTGTGCTCCCTATACGCTGAACCCCACAATTTTGTCTACTGGTCTGAGTGAGCAAGAAATCCAGAGGGCACATTTTATTATTAAGTTTTCTCAAGTACACAGATTGGTAAAAAAATAAATATTGTTTAATAAATAAATGGAGTGTCTACTCAAATATGGGTATCCACTAAAAATAACATTTGATGTAATAAAAAGTAAATTTGGCAGAAATGATTTTTTGTTCATTTTGTAGATGAAAGTTTATGGAAAACTCATAAAAATTACAGTTGAAATTATAAAATTTTTCTATTAAAACAATTTTTCAAGAAAATAATTTTCATAAGTTCACTGTTATCACTCTTTCTAGTACTGATAGGGGATTTGTTCTTAACCTTTTGTTTAAAATAATGTGGAATGCCAGCATCTTGATTATGCCATTATTTTCTCTTTGATTTAATGTGCTGATGAAAGTCCTCAAGTGATGTGGCTTCTGTTATTTTGAACAGTTTTCTCCTTGACACCGCTATTATTTTAACTACCTTCACTACTTGGCAGTGTTTATTCTTTTAAGAAGCAATGATTAAAATTGTAATAAAACCTAAGCATATTATGAAAGTAAATTTATACATTTTTTTTGTTCTTGAGAATTACAACAAAAATATTAAGCACTATTTTTTATTAGATTGTTTACAAGAATAATTTTATATTTACATCATTTTAATCAATTAAAACTAATGCAATTCAATATTTATCATTTACCAATTTATAAAAAAATTAATATAAAAACAATTTTTTGTTCATAAATTTGTAAACATTTACTAAATTATTAAAATATATTAACCAGCTATAAGGAAATCCTTATTATTTACCATTTTATAAAGTTTGAATCATTTGTTAATTAGCTGATGTTTTGCCAACCATTCCAATAAACAATAAAATAAATAGTTGTAAATAAACAATAATGTATATTATTTTTGTTTTCAAATCTTAAGAACAAAGAAAATGTATAAATTCAGTTTCATATGTTTAGATTTTATTACAATTCTGATCATCGATTTTTAAAACAATAAACATTGCTGAGGAGTGAAGGTAGTTAAAATGATAGCAGTATCAAAGGGAAAACTGTCCTTTTGACACTTCGTTTTTTTTCAGACACAAATGTCCAAGTTTGTCACTAATTCAATTTGTCTCTAGTAACTTGTGTCAATGAGTTACTATTTGTTTGTAGATATTTAAAATGTGTTTACATTTTTCTTTTACTGATTTTAGGGATATTTCCTTCCTTTATGATGTTCCCAAAAGTGACAAAAAAATTGAAAAATCCAGTAATGTTGATGTGGGTGTTATTAGAAAAAAAAATGAGAAAAAAGATTCAAAGGTAAATAAATGTTTTCATATATTCAAATATTACTTTGAAGCAATAATTAAAGCTTTTCTCTAAGCTAGTGTCTGACACTAACTCAAAATATTTTAAAATTTAATGTGCTCTCTAACAGCGATCGAACTTGTATCCCTCTGATCCCTGCTAGAAAGAACATTTTCTTTATTAAGATTTCTCAAAAACACAGACTGATAAACTTCTTAAAATAAAAAATAAAAATGCGGTGTCTATTTCAGATATGAGTATCCACTGTAATAACCTTTGAAATAAAATATACATGTATGTATACTTTGGCAATTAAATCAACAACACATACTTTACCAGCTATTAGAAGTTATTTATTTTAGTACAATAGTTAGTAGTTCTTTATAAAATGTGTTCCTGTTAGACCAAGTTAATCTTTGAAAAAATCTATTTACATATATAAAGAAATGCAGACAAAGTTTGCAGCAGATTGTTGTAACAAATTGTTATATGGTTATGTTTCCATTGCAGGCAATTCAACTTCCAAATACATTAATACCAGAGGAGTTTCATTTGGTAAGGAACCAAGGTGTAAAGAGTTTGGAATTTAAAGATGAGTATGTATTTTAGCAGATTATTTCAAATACAATGTTATTCATTTGAAAATATCCCAATTTTAAATAATAAAATTTGGGAAAATATTCAGTACATTAATGATAATATATTATAATTTTTTAGTAATATTTTTTATATTTTTCTGAAAATTGTACAGAGTTTTCATTTAATACTGTAAATTTTTAAAAAAGAAATTTTTATTTTATTGGTAAATGGAATGGCTTTGTAAATTAAAGATAGTAAGTAAAACTTGTTAACCCTTTGTGAAAAAAATGAGAATTGAATTGTCACGCGTGTATACTTGATTACCTCCCTTGCTATATAATACATATTTTGCTTTTTTGCATTAAAATTCCTTTTGTATGCAAAAAATCAAAAAACAAAACAAAACAAAACACCCCGGAAAACAAAAACGCAAAACAAAAAAAAAAAAAGAAACTTGATTTCATGGCAACATTAAGATTACTTTCACAGTCTATCCCAGGAAACTGGGCCACCTTGAGGTGATGTAATGGTCAGCAAGCTTGTCTTGCTAGAACATTTACTACTGAGTAGTGAGTTTGATCCTTACTGGATGCCCCCTACTTTCAGCCTTGTGCCACATCTAAGCTACGCTTGGAAAATCACTATCCTAGGAAACTGAATAATTCCAGTTGAAGAAAATTGCTAGCATTTGGTGTCTAATGTATTCGGTACTCATTGCATTATGAATATATAATATTAAAAAAACATAGCATTCACTGCAAGGAAAGAATATATAATATTAAAAAACAAAACAATATATATTGTTAAATATATGATATAATATGAAATTATAATATATAATATGAAATTAAAAAATAAAACAAAACAGACATATTTTCTAAAATATTCTACTTTGAAACTGATTGAAACTTAACTGTTTTAATTGTATTTTATTTCCAATTCAACATAGAAAATCTAAACAATTTCACAGAATTTATAAGACTATATTATGGGTAATAGTAGTTTTTATTATCATTGGATAAAGCCCAGTAAATTGTTAGATAATACATTATTCCATGGTATATTCCTTGAATAATTTTAAAAATACTGATAACATCTTAAATGCCAAAATGTTGTTTATATCTAATATCTAGTTTAGAAATGCAATTTATGAAAATGATGAATTTAAATGTTATTCTTATTTATTTTGTGCTTAAAATACATAGCTTTGAATTTATGATTCTAGAAAAATGCTTTAAAAGTCAATTCTTAGTTGTTTAATAATGTATATACATGAACAGCAAATATTTTTTTAATTTATGTAACTATATAGATTATATTATAGTGAATAGATAGGTAAAAAGTTAACTTCTAACTAGTAGTTTGGCAGATACAGATATGCTTATCAGGGTGAGATTAATCGATGTCCTGCAATTATTATTCTGAGACAACATGTAAATGAAAAGAAAAAGTTTAAGCATATTTTATAACTCTTTATTCATCTAATACTACCAAAATAAATTCAGACCTAAAATGAAAATAGTAAATAATTTAGTATTTGATATATAAATTTTTAATGCATTGAGTAAAGATAATAAGTCATGAGACTTTTGGTATTGTGCATACAAAACTACCATCCAGATGTTCAAGAGGCAAAGATGTTGAGTCAAAAAAGTATACAGGTCACAAACAGGATTTTAATCCCTCATACACAGGAGTGAGGGGTTTCACTTGGGTTGAAGTAGACAAAAAGTGAGCAAATGGAGTGCATGTATATGCGAGTAAAAAATTCTGGTTTAATCAATTTTTGCCAATTAGTTCTGAAATTCATATGTTCTCTTAATTTTAATTTAACTCATATTTGCTTATTGAAAAACTTATCTAATTATAAATTGGTGAGAAAATATTTCCTTATAAAATATATAAATTGTGCAAATTTTATTGCTTAAAACACAATGGAAATTATACAAGTCAGTCACTACAAAACATAGAGAACATAAAAAAAGTTTATTTGAGTTGATATATATACAATTGCTTATTATAGTATTGTAATAGTCAGCCAAGTAAAAGTTTAATTCGGTTAAACCCTTCGCACAAATTTAGATACTTATCAAGTTTTAATACATTTATGACTGGGAACTTTTTTGCTGATGGATATTTATTTATTTGGTTAAAAAAATAAAGGTAAATAAAGAAACAGTAAATTTGAATTTCTATTAAAGTTCCAAATCAAGGGAGGCAATTCATCACTCAACTAGCCTAAAGTTATTTTCAGAACTAGTCTTTTAAAACCTGTACATGCAGTGATTATCAAAATTGGCAGCAGAAAACAAAAAATTATTTAAGAAATATAAAATCTTCATTTATTTTCCAATAGACCAATTTAAATTTATTTTTATCTCTTTGACTTTCAGACTATACATATATTTGAATCAAATGCATCAGTATTTTTAACATTCACTAATTGGAATTTCTATTTTATTTCCTTCATTTTTCAACAGGGAATACAGCACATATTTGCAAGAACATGAAAAACATTTGGTTCAGTTCCCTTCATTGTAAGTCTGATTTCCATAATTCAAAGTTGAATGGTAAAGTATATATTATAAATATTTGTATCTGTTTAGAAGAAAACATATTTAGTCATGCCTCTAAGGTTGTGAAAAGTGACAAAAAAAAGACAGTCATACTTGGCATGCATATCAATAGAAACATTTTCTATGCAAAATAAATTAATATCTGGTTGTACATGACCACTTCAGATGTTAGTATCTTTCTTTTTTAGATACTTTTATGAAAACTATGACAGTTTATATATTCATTCATTACTCAATACATTTTAATTGTTCCTTCAGGCTTAGATAGAAAAAGATCAGTATAAATATGCATGATAACCAAAGAACAGTTTGATAGATTGTGACAAAATTAAATACTTGAAATTGATCCAAATTTTTTTTTGCTTTAATTTTTGGTGAGGATTTATTTTCAACAAATTATAACATTACAAAAAGCTCAAATTCTCATCCTTGTTTTGTTGTTTTTAATTAGAGTATTTCCTACTCTTTACTTAATTAAATTTTTGGTTGTGGATATTTATTCAGATCAACAAACCCTGTGGGAATAGCTTTTATTCAATACCTATAAAGAAATTTAAGGTGGTTGGAAAACCTGATGTTTTTTATGACTATAATTATTCAACCATATATTTCCGGTTTTTACTGATCTGGGAATTAATAGCAGCTGATTTTTTTATTTGAATAATTATCATTATTATACATGTAATGAAAACAGGACAAGAGATTCTGTCTAGTAATCGTTTATTCAATTAAGAATACTACTACTCATCTGACTTGACAGCGGAAGTATACAGTTTTTATAGCTTGGATTATCTAAGAGGAGATAATCATATTCACAACATTCTCCCCCACCAAATTTCTCACTGATAGGGAAGAAAGTCCCTTAAATGTCCAGGCTCCCTACGAGTTCACCAGTGGCCGCCTCGGCAGTCCATGATTCGTGGTCGGTGTACTCGAACAGGGAGGCTCTTCAGTCTTGAGCCTGTCTGTGGGCTCTAAAATACCTTGCTCCGAAATGTTTCCTTCTCAGAGGAGCAGGCCGTTCCGCATCAGAGTCAGTCTCTGGATGAACACGTTTATTCAGTGCTAGCCCTTCATCTGTCAGGGTTTCAGGTGTTGGCCCATCTGAAGTGTCTGACGGGGCCTCAACGGAGACAGTGTCGTCAGACAGCGTGTCAGGAACAATTTCAGTGCCATGATCTTCCGGAGGGGCTTCAGTGTCAGGGGTAGTTGGTCTGTCCTCAGGGCTATCCACGGTCCGGTACGTCTCCGGCCGGTGCTAGGTCCCTGAGAGACACATTAGACTCTCTACCATCTGCATGTCGTATTAGCGGCGTACTGAGGGTTCGCCTCTATAAGCTCTACCTCGTCCACCAAGGGATCATTCTTGGTGTAACGTGCATGTCGTCTCAGAAACACAGTACCGGGTCGAGAGAGCCAAGATGGAAGTGAAGCTCCGCCCAACTCCGTCGCTGAAAAGGTAGAAACCTTTCGTGTGGGGTGGCATTAAATGGCGGTACACAATAGGGAACGAATGGCGTATAATGCGACAGGAAGGAGATTTTCCCAATTATCAATTGAACATCCGTTATTTGAGGCAGCCAATTGAACGGTCTTCCAAATAATGCTGTTATATCTTTCGCATTGACCGTTACCCTTTAGGGTTGTAGGGAGTTGTCCGCTTATAGCTACTCCCTCATTCCTGTAGAAATTGCGAAGCTGCTCTGACATGAAAGAAGCCCCTCGGTCCGAATGTATATAGGCAGGGGCTCCAAAGATGGCGAACAGTGAGCAGAGGCATTGTATAATTGCAGCAGCCGATATGTCTGAACAAGGAAGGCAAAGGAAACCGTGAATATTCGTTGATAACCGTTAATATATATCTGTTCCTTGTTTTACTTGGTAGCGGTCCTTTAAAATCAAAATTGAGTCTTTCAAACGGTTGTGTTGCTTTTATTAAAACGCCAGTTTGGGGTTTATAAAACTGAGGCTTTATTTCAGCACATGTTCGACAAGAATTTGTAATTCTTTTTACCTCCTCCACTGAGAAAGGCAAGTTTCTACACCTCACAGCATGAGTAATGCCCGAGTGACAGAGATTGTTATGTAGCGTTCGGAGTTCGTCCCCGCTTGATGCCGTACAGCATGCTTTTGACAGTGTATCAGCTGTTAAGTTCTCCTTGCCAGGTCGGTAGCTGACGTCAAAGGAGAAACAAGATAGTTCAATTCTCCACCTCGCTATTTTCTCATTCTTTATTTTACTCGTAGTTTTAGAGTTGAACATAAAAGCAACTGATTTCTGGTCAGTAATAAGTTTAAAGTGGCGTCTGATCAGGTAGTGTCGCCATTTTCTTAATGCCTCGACTATGGCGTGGCTTCCTTTTCAATTGCGGGGTGTCGCTGTTCAGCCTGTGAGAGGGTCCTTGAAAAGAAGGCTACAGGACGATCAGCTTGTTTCAAAGAAGCAGCAATAGCACAGTCTGACGCATCCGTTTCAACAACCAGAGGAATATTTTGGTCTATTGTTGTAATTGCAGATTTTGCAATATCCTTTTCAGTCCCTCGAATGCCTCAACGGCTTGATGGGACAGAGGAAATGTCTCTACTTGTGTCAATGGATGTATCTTTTCTGAGAACGAAGCAATCCATTGAGTAATGAGCAAACATGCCCATAGCACGTCGAAGGGAAGGCTGGTTGTGAGGGACAGGCATCTGGAGTAAAGGTTTCAATCGATCTGCGTCCGGTGCCATAAAACCTTTGCTTATGGTATACCCCAGCAGGTTTATTTTGTCCAGTCCAAACGAGCATTTGTCGCCGTTTAGGGTAAGGTTGTATTTATCGGCCGGACATGAACCGCCTGAGATTTTCGTCGGGTTCCTTTTCTATTATGGCCACATACTGTGACATTGTCTATGTACGCAAATGTGCCTTCCAGTTTCTCATCCATTATGATTTGGTCGACTATCCTTTGAAGCTGGCTACCCCATTCGTAACGCCAAAAAGGAATCTCTTGAAATTGATATAGTCGACCGTTCGCCTCCGAAGCAGTGTATGGCTTGTCTCTAGGTCTAATGGCGATCTGATGGTACGCACTTTTCAAGTCCAGAGTGCTAAACATATGATATTTGGCTATTTCGCCTATCATTTCATCTATCCTGGGTAGTGGGAAGGCGTCCAAAAGAGTAAATCTATTTATGGTTTGGGAGTAATCTATAACCATTCTCTTTTTTATGGTTGCTAGAAGTGGTTATAACTACCTGAGCCCTCCAGGGTGATTTGCTAGGCTCAATTATACCCTCCTCAAGTAGTCTTTTTATCTCAGAGTCAATGAATTTTTTATTATTATAAGAAAAACGTCTGCTTCTCACTGCTATGGGTTTGCAGTTTTTCAGTTAGGTTTTTCAAAAGTGATGGGTACTGGATTTTTGCTGTCGCCAATCCACAAATTTTCAATGCGGGCATTGAACCACCAAACGGAATTTCAACCTGTGAGTGTTGCTGCAAAAATCGTGTCCCAGTATTATTTCGCAACAAAGGTTTTTCATTACGGATAATTTAGTGGTTTTATAGGAGACGTCATTAAATAGTAAGTCCACCAAACAATAACCACTTACTTGCGCGCAGAACAATGACGCGTTTGCCATTGTTACTCTGCTGGGGAGGGGACAAAATACAATTTGTTGGTTTTTACCAAGCTTTGATAAAATTTCCTGAGCTCCCGGTATCGAGCAGTTAATTTTCACTTTTACAATAGTTTTTGAAAGGCAGTCGGGGGAGGCGGCTAAAGTTGCAGAAGTATTTTGACGAGTGGATTTGTAGAGTTTTAGAAGAAAATAAGAACTAGACTGCTGTATAGCACTTTCGAAGATATAGGCTTGCTCGTAAGCTGTTTTAAGTGTAAGGGTCTTATTCTCAAGAAGACGTTGTCTTATCTGAGTATTGCGTAAGCCGTTAATGAAGGCGTCCAAAATGTGTAGCTCTTGGGCCTCTAATGCCGTCATTGGGCAGAAGTTGCAATCTTTGCTCAGTGTCCGAAGGCTCTTAAGGAAATGGTCAATGTCTCGCCTGATTCTTGTCGTTGATGCAAGTAGGTGTCTAGAAAATATCTCATTTTGGGGCTTTATGTATGTAGCATTCAGTACATCGATTGCTTCTTCGTAGGTAACATAATCCGAGATAATTTCGTTGACTGTGTGAGACAGGTAGTTGGTTAGGACCGCCTTGGCTTATTGATGGGACGTCCCGGTCTTTCTGAATGTAGAACCTCGATGAAATTTGTAAATGTCTCCCGCCAATGTTTCCAGCACTTGTCGGCTGAATCGCTTTCTGGATCTGTGGTAAGTCGCTCAGGTCGCATAAATTGTTCCATTCTTAATTGAATAAAATGTAATGAAAACAGGACAAGAGATTCTGTCTAGTAATCGTTTATTCAATTAAGAATACTACTACTCATCTGACTTGACAGCGGAAGTATACAGCTTTTATAGCTTGGATTATCTAAGAGGAGATAATCCATATTCACAACAATACACTGATTTACTTAGATTCATCTTGGTTGTTAAAGTCGTAACATTTCATCCATTGTACCCTATGACCTCCTCAGGTGTCTGTCATAGTTGGTTACTGTAAGGTTGGTTGTTGTTAAGTATTGAGTGAAAGGTAGAGTTATATTAATATATTTTATTAATATTTATTTACAGTCAATAAGTTAGGGAGCACATTGGCTATTCTCAGAATTCCAAGTGAAGTGTTCCTCTAGTTGTATTCCTATGCTAAGTGGTTTTCATTGAGTGTGCATGGGGAAGTGGTTCCTAAGCTACTGTTACAGTTACTTTCTGGGAATTACAAATCAACCCCTTTTTTATATTCATTGAATTTTCTTCTTCTTCTATGCATGTTACATAAAATCTCATATCAGTTAATTCGTTCTAGTTAATTTGTCCTTGGGATATCACATCTCTCTTGCACTGAACCAGGGTACATATGACTTTTTGCATTTCCTAAACCAACAACTAGATCCACTTAACCAGTGCTTTTATCCACTAGGCTAGTAGTTCCCAAACTTTTTTTGTCTGGGACACATTTTCGGAATGAAAATTTGTTCGCACCTCGCCAGAGAGAAGAACCAGTTGAAAGGAGCAAGCAGCCCTACAGCAAAGAAGGTCCAGAGAGAGAGAGAGAGAGAGAGAGAGAGAGAGTTAAAGGGAGATAACCACGGTTTTGAAGCATAACATTATCATTGATAACTCCCTCCACCAATTTGCAAACACTAGTTACTATATTCTTAATAATTGATATAATGCAAAAACATCACAATGATAAAATCGGTCAGTAATTATTTATAACTATTTATACTGGGACTCATGCATGCAATTACAAGTAATCATTAATAATATTTTAAATTTTGAAATTGTATTTATTTTTGGGAATTTTCTAAATCTTTGATTGTCTTTCAATCATTCTGCTGCACCTACTATCCTCTTCTGTCACAGCTATGAGGCATGCCAAACTGTTTGGGCACCACTGCACTAGGCCATGTGTCCTGAAGGTCAATTCAATACAAAAAACAGAGTTTTAAACCTCTCTTTAACTGAACTAGAATAAACAACTTTTACACTACCTTTAGTGTAATTAGGTAGTGGAGTTTTTGAGTCTTCAGCCTAATGTTCTTTTTTAGTTAAGTGGGTAAGTGTATAATATTGATACCAACAGTGGCAACCAAAAGCAATTAACTAAACCCAAAATCAATCAGACTGTTTCAATGTGAATGTGACAACTTGTACTACAATCTTGAATGACTACAGATACTACTACATCTTTTTTCTTTTGTTCATGAAATTCTGCGATAATTCATTATTGTTATGATCCAATATCCTTGCACCACAGTTATGGCCCAAGGTGAGAACCAAGGAAGAACAACACAAACACAAGAGTAGAATAACAAAGATATATTACAACAGAAATATAGTACAAGAAGTTGAAGGTGTTAGTAATGACTGTCCGTCTGGTTTAGAGTGAACTAATATTGTCTCGACTTGTTACACCATTCATTCATTATACCTCTTGAGAGGCGCAGTATTTATAGTGTCAGGAAGAGTCCTCTATTGTTATAGGTAAGTTCCCATAACAATTATTATACTTAACAAATCCTGGAATGATGATAATGACTCTTTTCAAACAATATTTATCAGATCAAATCTTGGTGAAAGCAGTGTTCAATTTGTTTTGTCAGAGTAGATATTTTTGTTTGATTACAAATCATAAAAATTATCAAAAACTTTGACTTGTTCCTAACTTTGTTAAGATCACACAATATGACCATAATTGAATTCTGAAGCAGAAGAAAATGTGCTATTCTTCTGGATTTTAGCACACATCCACAGGCAGATGGAGCTCTTTGTTTAAAAAATGTTTTCATTCATATTTTGATAGAAGCTTAGTGACAGTTTCAGTGCACAATTAATATACAATGAAGGAAAGTTTGTTAATGATTTAATATAATTTTGATTTCTTGTCTTTTCTACTATTGTTTCTTTATGTTCAAAACTATAAGCATTATAATTCCTTTGGTATTGTAATTTATAACTTATCACTTAACTGACAAATTCAGACAATGAGAGAAGTGTAAAATTAGATTTGGGTTTCTTAGAAGTGAATGTAAATATAAAATAAAAAAACTATTCTGCAGTAATGTGTACAGTTTATTTAAGTTTGTTTCATTTATTTCTATTCTTTAATGCTATCATTTTCTTTTAATTTGGACAGTACTAAGTAATTTTGCTTGTAATGAATAATCATTAATAATGATGTTTCTTGGTTAAAAAGTAGGTTCTGTATTGAGAAAACCAACAGATTGGTGTTGTGTTCTATTTCAGGAAACCTAATAGTCGATATGAAGTGGTCCAACTGAGGAATACAATGCTTGACATGTTGGACAAAGCAGGAATCAATAATTTGAAAGTGGAAGTCAAAGGTCCAACACAGGTAGGTCAAGATAACCTGTAAGTCTTCAAATAAAAATGAATAATTTTCTTTGATCTTTTAGCTGTATATGTATATCTTTCCACTTGTATGTCATTCAATTTTTAAGCTGCCATTGACATAATCAGTGGTATCAGCCACACCAAATATATTCAAGAGATGATAGCCAGATCAAATATTTTCTAATAATAGAAGATAAAGTGCCAATCGCTACACTAATCAAAGTTGAAATTTCATTTGGAATAAGTATGATGTGGTGCGATTTTTCTGATTATTCAATATAAGTAATATCATTGGATCAAAAACTCAAATGATATCACTCATATTGATTAATTGTTTATTGTTTACTGAAAAATTATGCTTATTAATTTTGTTGTCAATTCTCAAGAAAAAAGAAAATGTATAAATTCACTTTCATATGTTTATGTTTTATTAAAATTCTAATCATCTCTTTTTAAAGCATTAAACATTGTCAAGGAGTGAAGCTAGTTAAAATAATAGTGGTATGAAGGGAAAAACTGTCCATTTGACACTACAATTTTTTTGCAGGCATAAAGGTTAAAGATTACTAATTTTGTTTTTGTTAAATCATGAAACATCTAAACATCATAAGAATTCACATATCCAAATGTTTTCAAATGCTTTACAGTGCTCAAATAAGATATGTGGATTATCTCTGCAATGTCTTATGTTATGTTACTAACATTATATTTAATCAGTTTTGATTTGGTTTTCATCAATGACTGCAGGTCTGTTGAAATGATCTTGCTCTTCCAGATCAAAATTTTCTACTTCTATACCTAGTGAACCACTTACTTACAAATGTTACTCTCGAGTATGGCACCATCTCCATAAATGGCACATATGTTTTTGCTATTTGTACAGTACTTTTCCCATTTCAGAAATAGGAGAACATCAAATGACAAAAATGGATCTAATTTTTCTCCATTTTCACTTTTAACATAAAAACATTTAAAATTCACAATCCATACATGAATCCTATAGAAAGACATGTTGAAATTTCACTCATCATAATGTCATAAACAAATCCACATGTTCAAATGCGACCAGTTGAAAGATGATACAAGCTTTTGTTCCAACCCAATATAAGTATATAATTTTATGATTATATTCATTTTATGATAGCATTTTGTAAGGAATAGACAATGCTGAATATCATTTCTAGAAGCTTTATTCTGCTAAACTGATTGTTAGTAGTTAAACAGCCTTTTATACAGAGGAGTTAGTATTGAAGTGGGTAGGATGGATATGTTCATTATTATCGTGCATTTATTCATTTTCTGTTTTCAAGGGGTTTTTAAACTATCAAATAAACTATTTTTTAAACTCAAGTCAAGATCCAGAGCTTTGATTATACTGATGTGGATTTCCCAGTGACTTGGGTAGGCAGCAGTCAGCTAGATCTCTCTTTCTTTCCAATCATCCCTGTTAAGCGGGCTAATGCAGTCCTTCCACATCTTCCTAGATTTATCTCACCCTCTGTGATCAGGAACCTTGAACTCTGAAACAGTCATGATGCATAATGAAGCTCGTTGGATGTGATCAAACCACCCAAGACGATGGGTGTGCAGCAATGATGTTATATCCTCAATACTGAGCCTTATTAACAACTTGGAAGAGGGGGTTTCATACCGAGGCTTTGTGATGCAGATCCAGTGAATCATTGACCAGTCATTGCAGTGTGGACACAACAAGACTGATGCACTTGGTGCCCAAGTTTTACTGCCGTGGAGCAGTGCAGATGGTACACACACAGAGAACAATTTGCCACAAGTTCTCAATGATATGTGTTTGGATGTGAGGATGGGTAGGAGCTTTTTGCATTTCTCCCAAGTCACAGAGCACCTGGTTATAATGGTGAGCTTGCAATTTCCACCTGCACAGAGCATATCCCCAAGATAATAGAAACAGGGCTCAATATCCATTTTTGATCTGTCCAATGTGACTTGGGTAGTGGGCCTGCCATCAATAGGGCACACTTTGCTACAACATCTAGGGCAGATGTAATCTGGTAGCTCTGTTAGCCTACCAGTGATGCCACTGCATTTCTTGTGCACCCAGGTGTTGCATTTGGAGCACAAGATCAAATTCATATTCACCCCATTGCAGCAAATAGCACAGGGAAATGCTTCAGATTCCCGCTACTTGTCCAGGTCAACACTAGAAATCATAAACTTGGTCTTTTTCATGTTGTCACGGAGCCCCTTGCTTTCCATGCCTGCTTTACAGGTTTTCAGCGTCAGAAATTAATACAAAGACATCAGCATATAGAAGTTCCCATGGTACACCAGTGCAGAACTCCCGAGAGAGCAACTCCAACACAAGAATGAAGTGCAGTGGACTCAAGAAGACTGAACCTTGATGAACATCAGCACCAACATCAAATTCCCTGCTATATTGACTATTGATATTAACTTGATTCTGGCATTGAGGTACATGCCCTGAACCACAAAAATAGCCCATTCCCCAGCTCTAAGTCTTCTCATGACCCACCAGATCACTTTTCTTGGAACATGATCAAACACCTTCTCCAGATCCACAAATTTGAAGAAGAGAGGTTTCACAGCAGCAATGAATTTCTCCTGCAGCTGACGCACAATGAAAATTGCATCAGTGGTACCTCTCCCTAGCATGAAACCATACTGCATTTCATTTATATTGACCATTTATCTGATGTAGGAGTCAAGCACACGTTCCAGCAGTTTCATCAAATGATCAGTGAGCTTGAGGTTTCTGTAGTTGCCTCTGTACAAGTGCCACCTATAGCTACCACCTGTAGCATGACTTTTTCTCAGTGACTGCATCATCAATTTGGCCATTCCATCACCAGGTCTCCAGTTCTCACTGATGGTTTTTGGAGGTACCACGTACCTCATTGGCCACCCCCAGCAAAGGTGTCTTCAGCTTAGACCAGATCTCTTCCACATTTGGTACAGCATCAATGCCAGTCTGCAAGGCCTCCAATTTAGCATTATAGGCTGTTTGAAACTTGCTTGCAATAGTCAGATTGCAAAGCCTCCAGGTTCAAAGGCGCAGGTTGAATGTGTTTCCTGAGTTTTGGTACAGAAACTTTAAAGTTGTAAACTAGCAGGTGATATTGCAATGTGCACTCCTCACCAGGTATAACTCTGACATCCAAGACCAATTTGCTGAAGCTTTTGTGATATAGGATATAGTCAATCTGTGATTTATGACTGTCAGAACTGAAGGTTACCAGGTGTGATTCTCATTTCAACAATTGAGTATTGCCAATGATCAGATCATTTGCCAAGGCAAACTCCAGTACTCTCTTGCTTTTAGTGTTTTTTTACCCTGTAACCATGACCACCATGAACCTTCTTAGTCATTGGCACAGGCACCCACATGCCCATTCAATTCCCAATTAGTATGAGAATCTCCAGCAACCAGGCTTTGCAACTGGACATAGAAGTGCTCCTTTTTTTGTGTCCGGACGACTGACTTAGAGAGAGAGAGAGAGAGAGAGAGAGAGACCCTCTGCCCACAACCAGTCTTAATAGTAGGATTCCATCAGAGATCCATTGAACATCAAGGACCTTTACCACCCATCTTTTAGTCAACAGAATGCCAGCACCACCTCGTCCATCCTTGTTTCCACACTAGAAGAACTTATAGTGGGAGCTCCTGCCTTTGAAATGATGGTTTTGATTGACCTCCAGTCCTCCTGACCATCTGTGTTCCTGAACAAAACAGATGTCTATTCTTTTCCTAGTGAGGGTTTCTCACTGCTTCTCCTTTTCAGGGTACCCACATTAAGTGAGGCAACCTGGAACTTGGTCAGGTGCTTGCTGGATTTGCAATGATGGCCAGACCCTGCCTCCTGCACCCAAGAGTCAACCAAGACATTACCAGCACTGCCTATCATTGATTTTGTAAGTGAACTAACCATATTATTGGTTTCAAAGTTTTCATGGGACTGTCTGTCCTAACTATCATCCCAGCTCAAATCTTTGCAGCATTTGAGAAAATCGCCATTCCCACATCTGGGCTGTATGCATAACTGGGTGGATTATCTTATGAACTACTGTGGCAACAGTACCACGACATCTGTTTATCAAAGACTGCCACCAAAACCAACTACCACCCAGGTCATGGCAAGATTTATTTCAATTTTTACTCCTCCAAATCTGTTGTTTTCAGCAAATAAACAGGGGAACCTCGGGTTGAGAGCACCATGGGTAGGACAATTATATTTCACTGTAACACTATTGAACTATTTAATAAAACTATTAAAGTATTTAATAATTTGAAATAACATTTACTTTTTAAGTAAAGATGTTATTTTAAATTATTTTCAATATTTTAAATATTTGTTGAGCAATTATTTATCAGTAATTATTTAGTAATTATACCCATGTGTGAGATTTAAGAAACTTGATCAGAAAGTCCCTCAGACTTCAGCCAATTCTTGTAATAAAAGAAAAATAGTAAACAGTTTGAATACCAGCGACTGGTATAAATAGATTAGTTTAGATTAGTTGATTTGTCTGTAGACAGTGCTACTTCTGATATTGTGCTTCTCTTGATATTCCATTTCAATTCTATTAACACTTTTGTCAATAAGTATATATTTTTTTTAATCTAGATTCACAACCTTCTGGAGCTGATAAAAAAGGAACAGAACATTTACAACGTTATCTTCCATGAATTAATACGGCAGGTCAGAACCACCAATTTTTTTTTTTCCTTTTATATTTAAATAGTTCTTATCAAACATTTTAATACTTCTGGAGACATTCTTATGTCCAGGTAGAAAGTCTTTAATGAATTATGAATAAGAAGCACAAAAATATACTAAATAAACAAATGAAATTCAGTGAGTTGTAAAATTAACTTCATTTTCTGCCATGAATATAAACTTGTTTCTCACATACTTCAGTAGATTGCTTTATTTCTTGACACTTACTATTGAAAGTTAAGAACCTGTAATTAGCTGATTTAAAGTAATTGTAAATGGCTTTCTAATATTGTTGGAATTGATAAAACACTCTGAAACTAGTTTTCAAATCTTTTTATCTGCTAATCTCATATTGTCTTTTAATTTTCTACATGAAGGTTCCATGACTTGATTTGGGTGTTAACTTTTTAAATGTTACAAAACTTTCCATGACACTTAAAAATAATCTCTATAAGAAAATTTACAATATACAAAACTGCTGTAGAACAAAACATTTTTAACTAGTTAAACAATGATGCTATGTTGGTGAAATATATTGTTATCTGTTCCAGAACAATCATTTCTTTCACTACTTTCATTACCATTTATGAAATGTCTTGAATTCAGATTCACTGCTTATCTAAGACCTTGGTCAAAGAAATTCCTTGCAAAATATGTCATCAACTGCTTCCAAATGTTTAAATAGTAAAATAATAAACCAGAATAATTTTAGAATAAAATTTAACTACCACCACCACCACCATCATCATTATCATGAGTGCCATGACTAGCTATGTACACAGGATTGCTGCACAGTTGAGCACTTGATCAACACTCTTTACATCTCATGCCAATGTCTGAATTTCTGTGAAGGATCCATTCATTAACATTATCAGCCTATTTTTTCCTCTACCTCTTCTGGTAGTACCTTGTAGGATTGGAGTGAACAGATTGTTGGCTCTTCTGATGTGGCCATACCATTTCAACTTCCTCTTCTTGACAATGGCTATAATGTTTTCATAATGGGCCTGTTTTTTGTTTGATGTTGTCTCACACTATGTCATTTAATATATGAACATTTAAAAAGAAGATTAATTCCTTGATTAAAAAAGCAAACTAAAATCACAATTAAATAAATCTTATATATTTATTTCTTAATTAGTGGTTTTGATTTGATTTGTTTACTGGAACTACTGTTCATAGGATCATAAATCTTAAAAGATAGTAAGAATTTTTCATATAAGGTTTTCATCTACTGATAAATACTTTTTATTTATTGTAACTGTTATTTTTTCATTTAAGGTCAGTGTGGATTGTCTTGAACGTGGAGATCTTCTGGCAGAAATCAGAAAACGTTACAGTAATCTTCTGAACAGGGTCCCCAACCAAATAAAAAGGTAAAGGAAAATATGTACTATAATTCTTTGGACACTGAGCCATGTTCTAATTATAATAATTAAAGTATATATATAAATTGTATTTTTTTTTTTATTTTAAAATACAACATGCACATAAATATATGGCAATCCTTCACTTAAGCAGTGTAAAATAAACTGCTATACCCTGAACAGCATAAAATCAATAAGACCAAGGTACATATGTTTATTACAATTAAACATTATTACAATAGTTAATGGTGGACTACACAGTAAATAAATGCTGAAAATATGGGATATTTGAAACTTCAGTAATAGACATAACAGATCAGTTGCTTTAGTGACAACCTGCTATTAGTAGAGAATGAATCTTCTCTGACACTTCAATGATGTTTACAAGATTTGCAATACCAGTGATAACCATCTGTTGCTTCATGATAGGCATTTAGCAGGTTGCAATGTAGGCTGTTTTGAATGAGCCGTCGTTGTACTTAACCAATGCAGCTTAGTTATAGGCTCCTTAAGATGATTGCTGATTTCCAATAAGCACTAATCTTCTTGCAAAATATCTTCATAAAAATTCATCTGGATTGACAATTAACTGTAGGGCACTTGGTCTATCATGCAACATTAAATTACTTAAATAAAGAACATTTATAAAATTAAAACATTTAAAGATATAAAATTTATATTTTTATTTTATGCTGTTTAAGTGAAGCAGAACCTTGACATACTTTTATGCCACTTATGTGAAGGATTATCAACATAGCATTACATTATAGCAAATTTGAGCCTCTGTTGGTGTGTGTGCATAAAATATATATATATATATGTTATAACAAATGGAGGCCTGGAGTGGGTCAAGCAGAATGTCTTTGTTGGATTCTGGTTGAATCAATAAAATGGGGTCACAATGGTGATTACAAGGGAGGCTTAGAGCTGGATGGTGATGATTTCAAATCTTAGAAATCACAGTGGTTGGTGTCAAGAGCCTGGCAGTGTCAAAGCTGGCTTGTCAGCTGCATACTGTGTGTGAAGAGTTAGGTGAGATTTATGAAGTTTGGGTGAGGTCACAGTCGTGATAAGAGAATTAATCATGGCAGTGATGGCAACATCACATCTGGCCTTTTGGCCTGCTACTGCATTGGTCATTAAGAGGGGTTTTCTTTAAAGTAAATCTTGTGGTCCACAGAGGAGCCATATATTACCATTGATTAAACACTCCAGATTAAATTAAAAAAAATCATTTTTTACATTTTCAGAAATCACACTGTATTGTAAATTAGTTGTAATTTAAGATATAACTGTAACAAATTTCAAGGTGCATACCACTTTCCCATAGCACTATATATGTATGATATATTAATCATATATTTTTGCTGATCTTATGTATTTTTTCTCATAGAATAATAGAATATCTCCTTGTTGCAAAGACTTGGCTGATTACATGCAATCATTTTGGGTTATTTTTCTTCCTAGAATCATTTATTTTTCCTTTTTTCTCAAGATATGTTTCATAGGTTTTTATTTATTTATTCTTTTTACAAGTTTGAAGTAGAAGTTGTATCATTTATGTATGATTAAAAGTGTAGCTTGATTCATTGTCATTGTAGAGGTTGGCACAAAATGTTGGTTTTATATTCAAAATGAATGAATACCTGGTGAACATTGTTTTGGGAGTTTTTTTTTTTTAAATACAAATACAAACTTGTATCCTTTTTGTGAGATAGTTTATAGCTCATGGTGTGTTGAGAGAGAGAGAGAGAGAGAGAGAGAGAGAGAGAGAGAGAGAGACTCCGTCTTTTCTTTACTTACATAAAAATTTTCTCATAGTATATGTATGCAAAACATAATACAGTTGCCGATCAGCTAAATTCAACGTTCATTAGCTGAAATTTCAGCCAGTCTTATAAATATGTAAAATACTGTACATGTGTGGGATAATAAAGAAAATGAATCTGTCCTGAAAGTGTTAAAAAAAGATATTTATGTCATATCTCAGATTTTGAAATCTGTTTTTCAGTCTGCACCAAGAAGTTATTGCACAGAGAGCACTTGACCGAAGACTTACAGAAGAACTGTTCAGTTTTAAGAATTCCCTTAACAAACTGACATTGTGAGTAATGTTATTGATTCTTCTTTAAAATGTTCTTTATCAGTTTTATATACATCTGTTGTTGGCTATTGGTATTTTTCATTAATGTTATCACTAAAGAAGCACAAATACAGTGAGGAAAAATAGATTATAAAAACTGATTATTCAATTTTATCAAAACAAAACAAGATGAAAATCAGTGCAATTTTGTCTGCCAAGTATTGCTTTAGATTGTATTTCTTTAGAAGTTTTTGTTTGAATACTTTAATATTGGGATTCCCAAAGTGGATAATACCTTGCTCCCAGGAGCACTGGTAAGAACCAGAGTTCAGTGAGGAAAAAGGGAGACATTAAAGGGCACTAGGGTGGCATTAAAATCAAATAATAATTTTTATCCTCTTATTTACAAAATCTATATGACAAAATCTTGGTTACACTTAATGGACCTATTTGCTTTAATATAAAATTAATATTGGTAAGATGCATGTTCCACTTGAGCAGCTTCTTGCCATGAACTGCTGTTTTGTGGAACCAACTCTCAAGCGGATGCTTTGCTAATCACTACAATATTTTTAACCTCTTCAACTCTAGGGTCAACTGTTATCTTCCCCACATATCTCCATAAATTGTGCCTCTTACTCTGTAACTCTCTACCTCACGTGGCTTCTGGGCTTTGTAAAGGGTGAACATTATTAAAAATGTGAATTTTTGTTTATATCTTTTGATGTTGTTTGGACAGGATCTGCCACATTTTACCAGATCAGACAGCCAATGTAAGTAGGGACACTAGGTTTGTAGCTATAACCATGAATGTTCATTTGGCAATATCTTATCTAAGGAAAACTGAAATATACAAATGTATTTACTGTATTAGATTAGTTGTTTTGCATTATACATAATACCAATAAAGAAATGGCTTCATATAGGTGACACTAGGGATATAGCCTGGGTATCAAGTGGGTGACAGCTAGAAGTTCAGGAACCATTACTTTACAATATTCAGCCAAGTCTGATACAAGACATTGTTGGTTTGCTTGCCATGGAATTTGTCATTTAAATCTCCTTTATTATGCTGAGAATTATTGTGAACTCATCAACAATGTCAAGAGAGATTCAGAATTTTGATTTTTAAGAGATGGGTTATCATCTCTAAATAATTACATATCTATCTATCTATCTATCTATCTATCTATCTATCTATCTATCTATCTATCTATCTATCTATCTATCTATCTATCTATCTATCTCAGTCTGTTCATATGTATTGCTATCTATCAATCTATCTATTTATCAATGCAATTTTTAAAGGCATTTGATTAGGTACAGCATGAAGAACTTCTTGAAATGTTAGAAAAGCATTATTCACTTGGAAAGTATATAAAATAAATTACAATATGTATTGGAAACAAACAAAATGCAGGTGTCCCCCAGGACTCTATCCTTGGTTCTACTTTATTTTTAATTTTCATTAACTACCTTCATGATGACATCAGCTCACAACTTGGTATCTATGTTGATGACACAACCATTTACTCCTATCTCAATACTAAATCTGATCAGTTCGATTAAGTCAAATTGGTGGCAGAACTCAAAAACAACCTACTGTCTGTTGTTAACTAGGACAAAGAATGACTTGTTAATTTTAATACCTCTAAAACAAAACTGCTTTCTATTAGTCATCTGAGAGACCCCTTTCTTCCTTCCAGCAGCATGGCTGATGCTAACCTCCAGGAGAGTAATTCATTGCACCTTCTCGAGTAATCATTCTTTATTGACATGGAGAGTAAAGACTACATTGAGCTCATTGCTAGGTTGTTTTTTAAAACTATTGACATTGCCGAAGAGTGAAGGTTGTTAAAAAAAAGGTGGTGTCATGGGCAAAACCATCTTTTTGACACTACATCTTATTGTGGGTACATTTATTCATGTTTGTGGCTTTTTTTCACGTATTCTCTCACACTTAGTAACTTCTTGCATCTTAGTGTCTTTATTGCTTTGCTTGGAGTGAAATGATTAACAAAATTTTTTTTAATAAACCAGTGTTCAACTAGAAGTATCATGGATAATGCTTCCAAAATGTCTTAATCAATCTGAAGCTGACCATATATAAATTGCCTTTGTTCTTGGATATCTTCTTTTATCCTCACAAAAACCCACTTACTTGCCTCCAATTAATGCAAAACTAAATAATGCCAAATTTAGGGAAATGTTAAAAGTGTCTTTGAAGTTTACTCAGCACTTTCTTGCTTGCATAATCAGTCAGCCACAGAAGAAAAGAGACAAAGTGCCAGAGTTGTTCTACTGATGAATGCTGAGAATACCATGGGCAGTGTCATATCCTGTTGGCACTCCTATATTTTTAAAAAAACAACAGGAAAAAGAAGCTTAACTTTCCAGGACCAGTGATTGTTGTAAAACTGTTCAAAGGCCTCAAAGCTTGAAAAGCAGCATTATGTGTTCAAGATGACTAGGATCAAAGTTCCAGCCAACCATCATCATCATCAGCCTCAACTCCAGCTTGCCATAGGCCTCCAGCCAGTCATCCTATCATTTTCAGGACAACACTTTTCAACAACTACAAAAATATCCTTTTCAGGACAACATTCTTCAGTGGCCACAAAACTGTCCTTTTCAGGACAACACTTTTTGACAACTAAAAAACTGTCCTTGTCAATGTATTTTCTTTAACAAAAATAAACTTGGCAATATATTTTTTAGTCTTCGTTTTGTTTGTTTTTGTCTTGCATTATCCAATATCTGTTTGCGAGCCAATATGCCACCCAAAAGAATGGCATAAACTCATAAAAAGCCAAAGAAAATACTTTAATGATTGGACAAGATGAAATGATTTTATATTAATAAAAGATTTTGTCAAAAATGCTGGCAACATTTACCTCAGCCTAATGTAGTTCCTCTTCAATTATTCTTTATTCATGAGTAACTGGGAACTAATAATTACACATTCCCTTTTAATGTAATTCTTAAATTTTTTTTCTATATTTAAATCATTTCATATTCAATCATTTGCAGGTGACAGTTCTGAGACTGAAAATTTGAATTTAATACTTATTCTGAATTACTTTTTAAATATGTTTCCAAAATAATTTAATATAGAATCAATATTCTGATGCCAAAAATGATTGAATAAACAAATATAAGTGAATAAAATTGTGTAATTTTCTATGATGAGTCAGCAATTTCTCAAACTTTAAAATTTAGTGTAATTAAAAAATTAATCTTAATCAATAAGCAGTCCTAAGCTGCTTTTGCTTGGCAAATCCTGCTGAACAACTAAATACAGATTTAGACAACACTTTCTACTCTGTCGATATTTTTATATCTTTAAGCATTTTCAATAATATTCCTGTTAATGGTTTCTTTTTCTTTTAATTTTGTAGGGAATTGGCCAAAGTAAAAGAGCATGATTCTCAACTTGCAAGAGAAGTAGACAACACTAGAAAAGCTGTAAGTTGCATCAGATTGTAGTCATTTGTAATTCACCAAAATGTGGGCACTATTTAAACTGACTGGCCCACTTATAAAAAATAGGGAAGAATTTTTTTAACAATTTTTGTAGATTAACATTCATTAGACCTTTCCTAAGCCATGGCATTTGTTAGAATAAAAAATATTGATTTTTATCATTTTAAAAGAGGGAATGCTGTTCATAATATAAATACAGTGTTAAGTCGATCCCTGACTTCTTAAAGAGTTGTCTGTACTGTAGTTTTATTTACAAACAACTGTCTGACCAGCTATTCTATTCTGGCACTCTTACATGTCTTTTAGTCTAACAACTGGTGTGTCTACTTACATTTATATCTTGGTCATTCTATGAACTTTCCAGCTGACCATCATAAAAGGTGCTACCCAAAATTAAATGAAATTTGAATAGTGCACAAACACCAAATATTGTACAGACTTTTGCTGCTCCCTTTTGTGAGCAGTATCCTTTAAGATCAAGAATACAAACATTCAGAAGGACTATTTCAAAGGAAATGGTGGAAACTAGGTGTTAGAGTAAGTATCTTCTCAAAACTTTTGAGTAGTCGCTGGCTTCTGTCAAGGTTGGAAATGGGTGAAACAGCTTTTTGGGCACTAATTTTATTCAGTGATGCTCACTCACCCACTCTATTGTCTGACAATTACTCCACTATCTTTCCCAAGAACGCATGGCAATTGACAGATACTAAAGAAAAAGAATCTGTTTGCCTACATCTTGAACAGACATGGCATTAAAAAATGTAGAATAAGGCCAAATGACAGTAAATCAGAGGAGGAAAATTATGTACTAATATTCTCTTCAAGACATGCTCGCTGTGAAAATCAGCATGCAAAATCTTTTTCTTTTCTAGAAGAGGTCAAAAAGTAAAAAAAGAAGATTTCTCAGATACAAAATAGGTTCTAATTTTTTATAGTTCTTTCCGGATAAAATCAAAGTCATATTTTCAATGAAGACATTTTTCATTGAATTTCTACATAAATATATAAATTATATAAATGTTATTTTCTTTGGTGAAAATATAGAATTTATCTGAGTAATTATGCTAATCTCTCCATCTTTGATTTACGTTTTCATTGTTTTCTTTCCCTTTTTGAAACTCTTTATGAAGTAACAGTCATGTAGGTTACCCCCATTTGGCTTTGCCAAGTTTGTCAAGATGCTGTTAGATGGCACTGTTAAACAGCTATAAAAACAGGTCACTCCCTGCTTCTGTCTTTTTTTTCTCTTTTTCCTTTTAGCATGTGGTAGTGTCAACACTAGCACAGGATCTTCTCTCAGACATGGAGATATCTTTCATATATATGCATTGATATCACTCACACATACAGACAAACGCAATCTCTAATTGCTAACTTTTCATGTCTTTCTTTTCAGCTATATTTGCATGCATACTAGTGTATTTTCTCTCCTATGTTAATCAATGTTTATATAAAATTATGAAGATATAGCCTTGTTTAAATTTATTCCATTTCATTTCACTTTTACTAACAATGATGACCTGCCATTTACATATGTATATAATGTTTGCCATTGCTTTTAGGCTAGGGGCAGTATTACAATACCTGAAATCTTCATGCAAAATAAAGTGTGGCTTTTTGAAGTATCTACAAATTAGATTAAATGCTGGGATATATTTAGCAATAGTCAACTGTGATAATCACTACTTTAAAATGTATAATTTATTATCAAAAAAATTAAGAAATTACAAATCTTTTGATAATTAATTATCAAATCAAAATAAAAGGAAAATATCAAAGTAGAGAAACACAGGCATTGATGTTATGATGGTTGAAATGGCAACCTGAAGAGTTGAATTTTCTAATAACTCTTTCAGAATGTAAGATATAAACTATATGTATTTGTGTGTGTGCATGTGTTACTAACTTCTTTGTTTAGGAATAACAGATAAATCTTTCATTTATTGAGCATATGGCATCGTTTCAAAACCCTGAATTGTATTTTTTAACCAATCACAGTTGACAAAATAAAATAAAAACTTAATTTATGAGCCTGTTAAGTATTACAAAAAGAGATTTTGGCAAATTTTAACAAACATGCATCCAAAAAAAAGAAAAAAAGTTTTTCTCTCTTGACACCAGAATTAATGTATATTCCCTCTTCAATTTTTTAAAATAAGGAATAATCTCTGAGATGTAAGATAATCTAAAAAGAAAATATATACTACCTGGAAAATATTTTTCAAAATTTATAATTTCATTTACTTGACATTATGTGATAATTTAAATTTTCTTGTTCAATAGTTTACAGACATTTTTATAAATTTATCAATAACAAATTTATTTTCATAGTTATTTCTTTATAATATGGTAAATAGTAAATATTGCATTGTAGTTGGTTCACATAATTTTATAATCTTTTAAATATAAAATTATTCTTGGAAATAATCTAATACATAATGTTTAACATTTTTGTTGTCATAAAAGAGAAAAAAGAAAATGTATAAATTCAGTTTCATATGTTTGGGTCTTATTAAAATTCTAAAAATAGTCTTTTAAAACCACAAAAAATGACAGACAGAGTATACAGTAATAACAATGTCAAGAGAAAATCTATCATTTTGATACACCGTATTTTGTGAATATGTTTGTTAAACTTTGCCAAAATTGTTTAATAGTAAGTCAGTCAACTCAGAAATCTCAGCTAGACTCTACACCAAGTCACTATGATTCAAGTTTATTTACATGACATGATTTCCCTTGCCTCTTTGAAGTTAATTGTCCGAAATTTATTTTCTTTTATAAAATTCAACTCTTAACAAATTGGCTAATCCATTCAGCTCTAGCATTTTGCAAGATAAAAGAAAACTCTTTCTAGCTACAGTGACACAATAATGCCCAGATTTTGGGATATGAATTGAACAGAAAAATTTTTCAGCACCCCCTCATATTGTAAAGTTCTCTAGTTTCTATCAGTGAGATTGCCATGACTTTTAGCTTTTAAGATACTAAAGGCACAAACTGTCATACCACCAAAGTAATTTTGTAAGTGGCATTTACAGTTATTAAACATTTTTACCAATTTTTGTGATATGTAATTTTATTATATCAATTTCTAAGTTGTTGACTATTGTATTGAAAACCATTATTTAAAAACTGTGTGTTCTTTCTAGTTTGAATAAATAGTAAAAGTTTTTTCTCATACATTTGTGCTAAATATATTTATGCTAATTAATCTTCATGCAAGAATTCATGGATATACTACTTTTTTAATCATTTCACCCCAAGTAAGACAATAAAGCCACTAAGATACAAGGGGTTACTGGGTGTGGAGAATATGAGAAAAAATACTATTAAGGAGAGAGAACAATAAAAGAACAAGAATTAAGAGGGCAGAAGATAATGATTGACATTGCATTTAAATTTTTGAAGATCAAAGTTGACTAGGAAGCAATAGAGTTCTATAAGTGGGAAGTGTGATAGAAGAAACTGTTAAGCCATGTAACTTGTTTTACATAATGAAATAATTACATGTCCATACCTTGTCTAATTAAAGCCTATTCTGACATACTAAATGTTTTTTTATTATTCTTCATTTCTAATTCATTAAAATTATGTTATACTTCTAATTATAAAATGAAATGTTATCTCCCTTTTGGGTACAGGTGGCCATTAACTTTCCACAAATTTCCTTTCTTTGTGAATTGCCATACCTTCTTAGGAAACATTGTGGAGTGGTTTTCCAATGGTAGGTACTATGCAAAAAAAGTGACTCAGCAATAATTTTTTCATTTATTTTTAACTTTAATTACAAATAAATTTTTTATTTATTTTTTCAATTAAAAATATACATATTATTAGTAAAATTAAAAAATAATTCAGAACTATTATTTTTAAAAAAAAAAACTTAAAAATGTAACCATTTTTGATTATTTAACAAGTTTTCTACTGTGCAAAAAAAGTGACTCATTAAAAAATGTGTTATTTTAAAACACCTTGTAATTTTATTTGCATAATTTTATTCCAGAATATTCTTAAAAATTCTAGAAAGCTCTAGAATTATTTTAAAGTATATAAAAGAAACCAAAAATATAATTAATTAGCGATTTTTTAATGAAAAGTTATAAGCACACACTGCACTCTGTTAAAGTAGCAATAGTTGCCCTATCAAAAGCTGGTAAATCAACTCAAGAAATTGCAAATAGTGCCAACACTTCTCAATCAAGGGTTTTGAGAAGCTCCAATTCCACTGAAACATTTGTCAAGGTTGAAAACAGGGGTAGAAAACACAAGATCGATGAGAGAACCAGCTGCAAAATCATTAGAGAAATTAAACAAAACCGGTCAATTACCAGTACAGAAATTGCTGCTACCTTGTAAAATGATTTCGAAGTAAGTGTCAACTCCTCTACTGTATGCAGATGGCTCTGGAATGAAGGTTACAAAGCCTATTCAAAAGTTTTTAAACCACTGCTAAATAAAACACGTAAGGCTAAAATATTAGCATGGGCAAATACTTACAAGTCCTTCATTCTGATTGAAAAAAAAATGATGTCCAACAAGACAAAAATTGAAATGTTTTCAAAAGACAAAAGAATGTAAATCAGACGGAGGAGCAAAGAAACCCGTTTGAAAATGACAGTGAATACTGTGAAGCATCCTGTCAATTTTATGGTTTGTGGTTGCTTCTCATTCAATGGGACTGGATTTTTCAAACCAGTAGACAAATCACTGAACAGCACTCAATACTCAAAAATATTGGACACCTGATTGATGCCATCTGCTGAAAAACTTGAAATTGATCAATCAAAATCTCATTTTTATGCTCCCTGCCACACATCAAAGCAGATGAAAAATTACTAAAAAAAAAAAAATGTCAATGTTGTGGTATGGCTTTTGACCTAAACCCAATTTGGAATTTATGGAGTGTAATAAAATTGAGATTTTTGAAGAAAATCATTCAAAACAAAGAAACATTGATTGAAAATTTTGTTTTGTTGGAGTGGAGCAGTTTGCTAGGAGAAGACACATGCAAAAATCTCATTAAGTGTATGCTGGACTGAGTCAACAAAGTTCTGAAAAACAAAGGTGGAAGCATACATCACTAATTAAATTTTTCTTTTGTGCTTTTATTTTACTAAATTTTATTTTTTAAGAAAATAGATTAATTCTGTAAATAATTAATACAGTATAAAAAGTGAGTCACTTTTTTTGGCACAGTAAATATTTACCTTAAAAACAAAAAATAACATGCCTTAGGTTTGTTTCTTAAGAATTTTTTTGTAAAATTGCAATGTACCATTTCCTTTTACTTATACACAAATCTTTTTAAAACTCTTTTTTTATCTAAAATATTAAGAAAAAAAAATTTTTTTCCCTAAAAAATTTGACTGAGTCACTTTTTTGGCACAGCACTGTACATATATATCACAATTTCTAATTATGTTGTCTAGATTTTAAGACTAAAAGAGAAATGTCAAAAAGTTAGATAAAAAAAAAATAAGATCAAACTATTTCAGCTTGCACATTAGTTATAATAAGAGCCCACCATCAGAGTGTGTTGGATAAGCCAAAGTTTAGTTATTTTGGGAGACTTTGTGGACATCACATTAAAACAATATTTGAATTAAAGTTTTGTCAGTTAAAGCTTTATTAAGCACGCATAAAAAATCATGTCTCTATTTCAACAGATACATTGTTTGAGCTGGAGTTTTTGACTTTGCGACTTGTTAGGGAGACCAATTTTCAGTTAATCAAAGAATACAAGAAGATATATAGTTGGCTGAGGATATCTGATATCTTAAGAAATCAGAACATATATTCCTTCGGTAAGAGGTTGCAAGAAAATGGTGGAAATTTCTGAGGACATTTCTAAATAGGTTTTTTCATGGAATCACAGAAATAGGTTTAATGTTGTCTCCATTTTTTTCCTGATTATAAAATATTTCAGTAATTTTCTTTAGGTTAGTAATTTAAAATAAATCCTGCATTTATTACACTTTTTAAAATTATTCTTTCCTCTCAGTTACTTATTATATATTGTAGTGTCATAATAATTAAAATAAATAAAACACCAAAAACTATCAATGGAAAACTGTTTTTCTTGATAATTCTTTCTTAATATTTTTTCATGTAATTCTATCTTTATATTCTGTGTATAATTCTTTCTTCATATTCTACATATAATATAGTTCAATTTTGTCAGCAAGTCTTACCTAAGCACCAACATTCTGGTTCTTTCTAAAAAAGTATTTAATTATCTGTTTTTTTCCTATCATTAGAAATATTTACTTTGTTAGTGCAGAAAATGACTAAAAATAAGGAGGGAGTAGTAGTAAAGTCAGTAGGCAGCAATAAAAAAAAGCTAAAACCTACATCCACTGGATTCAAATGAAGTTGATGATACATACAAATGTCATTATTATTTAATATTTCTCTCTGATTACCAGAATCTTCTGTATCACTATATATATAATTATGAGTGTGAATGAAAGATGCAGCATGTTTTTTTTAATAAATCATTTCTATGAGTTGCATAAACAGTTAATTTATAATATTTTCCATAAGTTTAAATACCTGCTTACAAACTGTTTTATGGAAATTAAATTCTTTTAGTTGAAGGTGGCCCTAAGTGAAGCTGCTAGAAATTCAAATATACTGTCTGAATATCATGAACTGTATGAATTGCAACGTCGACGTTTAGAAAAACAGGTGACGTCTCAAATGAAAGAAAAAGAAATTTGGTGTACAGCAACTTGTAATTTGGCCATTAAGGTAAGCAGTAATTTTTTTATAAAAATCTTATTGAAATATTAAATTTCTTGATAAATGTAAGTGGTTGTAGACATAAGTGGAAAAAGTTAAGGACATATTTTTAAAAAGGTCTTTTGTTGCATGCATACATTAATCATGGAAATATATAGGGAATTAGTAAAAACTACATATACTAAAATGGCAATGTTTAATCATTGTGCCTGCAAAAAAACAGTCTATTGAAAGGACAGTTTTTTGCTTGGCACCACTATTATTTTAACTACCTCCATTCCTTGGCAATATTTATTGTTTTAGAAAGCGATGATTAGAATTATAATAAAACTTAAACCTATGATGAAAATAAATATGGGAGATCTAAATGCCAAAGTAGGCAGGGAAAGGGCAGGGGATATAGCAGGAAGATTTGGATTAGGAACCTGCAATGAACAAGGAGAAAAATGGATCCGATGGTGCACAGCCAATGACCAGGTAATAGCCAACACATGGCTCCAAGAACATCCAAGATGACTATGGACAGGGAGGAGCCCAGGAGGAGAAACTAAAAACCAAATTGATTATATAACCATCAAAAAAAGATTCAGGAATGCAATGATTCACTAAAAACTGCTCAAGTGGTGCTGACTGTGGAAGCGATCATCACCGTCTCATATGTAAACTAAGAGTGAAACTGCGAAAATTGAAGAAACCTACCGCAGCACCCAAACTGCAATTCAACAAAGTCCTGAGCCTAACCTAAATGAAAAATACATAGACAATGTGAAAAGAAGATACGAGGCACACAATGGAAACTTGAAATGGGATACACTAAGAGATGCTTTAGTGATATCAGCAAATGAGACAGGACAAAGGAGAAATGAATGGATGACTGATAAGATTCTCAACATGATGGAAAGGAAACAGAAAACTCGGCCAAGATACAGAACGGAATACAGAAAATTATACAAGGAAATAAGGACCAAATGCAGGCAAGCTGAAGAAGAATTGCTGAATGAAAAATGTGCTGAAATAGAAAGATTGATTACTGCCAACAAAAGAGATGTGCACAAACAAATAAGACAACTAACAGGACAAAAGACATGCTTGTCAAGAGGCTATCTAAAATCAAAGGATGGAACACTCATATTAGAAAAGGAAAAATTCTTCAACGCTGGAATGAGTACATTGGAGAACTCTTCCCCAATGTAAGGGAACAACCAGCAATTCACAGAACTACTGACAGACCTGGGATTCTGAAAACCAAAGTAAAAACCACACTGGTCAAATTGAACAGAAACAAGCCAGCTGGACCAGATGGTATTGTAACGGAAATGCTGACAGCCTTAGATGACTTTGGCATAGACAAGATCATTGAAATAACAAATGAAATCTACAACAACGGTGATATACCAGAAGACTTCAGCAGATCTATTTTTCAGTATCTGATAATATTTCTGAGATGAGGTATTATGTACACTATTTACATTATTTGGACTATTGTCTTCATCTTTGTCGCCATATTTATTACAATGTTTCAGCCGTTGTACACTCCAGCCTTCTTCAGGTGGTTGGAATGTCAAACTGAACCCTTTATTTCACTCACTGGGGTAAACAGTTCTAGTTCCACATGCCATATTTTTTAATGGATGTCAGTTATCAGTTATCTCCTGTTAATTCCCCTCTCCAAGTTCTCCACTGCCTTAACCAGGTATTGAACTCACACTGTTTGGGTCCTGTCACTGGATCTAACCAACGCCTTTATCCACTGTGCCATTGTCCTTGAGGGCACATGGAACTAGAATGAGGACAATAGCCCAATTAATGTAAATAGATCTATCTTTGTAGCTATGCCTAAGAAAACAGGTGCAAATGAATGTGAACTCCACTGAACAATAAGCCTAATGAGCCACGTGACAAAACTCATCATCTGTATTCTAATGAACAGAGTGCGCAGCAGAATCAGTCCAGAGATAGGACAAGAACAGTGCAGGATTGTTAAAGACACTGGAACAAGCTCAGAATGTTATCAGAAAGCGTGATACAGATGCAGTGAGAAGAAGGAACTAAGCATAAATTACAAGAAAACTATAAAAATGAGTGCATGGTCATCAGTAAGAGGATGAGCCCAAAATGCGATCTGAAGGTCAGGAACACTAGAATCAAGTAGATGCGGAAGTTTAAATACCTGGGAAGTGTCTTGAAAAAGAACGGTAAGTGCAACACTGAGATTTGTAGGTGTATTGGGATGGCCAAGGACACATTCCAAAAGTTGGGCAGAGTACTGTGAAACAGGAGAATATCTTTGGTAACAAAGAAAAGAATACTGAACTGTTATGTGGCATCTGTCCTTCTTTACGGCAGCAAATGTTGGATGATTTCCTCAAAGATGAAGAAGAGACTCGAGGTGACAGAGATGTGGTTCGATAGAAGGATGCTAAAGATATATTGGACTGAGTGTGGGAGCAACAATGAGATCTTAGAGAGGTTGCAAACAAGGAGGAAGCTTATACTTAATATCAGGAAAAGGCAGCTGAGGTTTCTGGGACACATAATGAAGAATGAGGGCCTGGAGAATCTGATACTCATGAGTAGAATAGAGGGAAAGAGAGACAAGGGAAAACAACGTGTGACATACCTGGCGAACTTAAGTAAGTGGATGACAGAATGTGGTCTGGGGGAGGAAGCAGAAGGAAGGAACTTGTTGAGAACTGCAAGGGATAGAGAGGGAGAGCCATGATTGCCTTCGTCCTGAAAGGACATAGCACATAAAAAGAAAAGAAGGAACGAAGGATATTATGTTAAAAATAAACATTTATTATGTAAAACATGCTTCTTTTCATTATTTGGATTTGTACTTATTGATGTACCTCTCTCTCTCTCTCTCTCTATATATATATATATATATATATATATATAATATCACACATTGTGATTGAGTACTGGTGCTAATAAAATAGTGCTCAATGTATAATAACAGAACTATAATTTATGTTAATAATAAATATACATTTTTTTCTTCACCAATACCACAACTCTGCGTTTCATACACAATATAATCATCAGGTACTGATAGAAAACAATCAATCAATCTGCACCTGACGATTGCATTGTGCACAAAATTCAAAGTTGTGCTGTTGATGAGGAAAAATAAATGTAAATTTATTATATATATATTGTGTATTTGGGCACCAATCCCTCTTTTATACAAGTTTCATTAAAAACAACTCACAAGATACTGCAATTAAATTTTTTATTTAATTTTTCTTGTGTTCGTATAAGTGTTTTCTTTTCTGGACATAAAGTATATAAAAATTGTCCAAATCTTCTGTATATCTGAGCACATTTGGTTTTTTATTAACCATTATCATGGATTTTTTTAATTTTTTTTAATTTTTTTTTTATTTTTTTGTTTTTAACTGAATGTGTAGATTATTTTATATATATTTCTAGTGTGATGGGATGTTTTTTATTTTCCAAACACAGTCAGCACATGTGGCCATGTTCATAGTTGATGTTATTGAGTGTTGGCTTTTTTTTATTAGTGCTTCCATTAACTTCAGTTTTTTTACATGTGGATGAGACTATTATACTTATATTTTCTACAACTATGTTGTGGATGGAGTTTAGTAGGTTTCCATGTGTGTTTAAATGGGTCCTAATTGAGCTTCAGGCCATGCCTAGGTAATGTAGTATAAATGTGTTTTTATGCTTGCATTTTGAGTCTCAATCTTTTGTAAATTTTTTTGGTTTGGGAAAGTAATTATGGCTATTTTCTCCTTGCACACACACACACACACACACACACACACACACACACACACATGTTTATATATGTCTGTGTGTGTGTGTGGTGATAAAATATGGAACCTTAAAGAAATAAAAATTTCAGATATATAATAATAATAATAATAGTAATAATAATAACAATTCCCAGCTTCTTGTTTCTGAGTACACCCATCTGTTTGGGGTGGCTAGCCAATTCCTGTTGTAGATGCCTGCTAAGGCATATTTGTGTTTGTTCAACTTCCACAGAGGCCACTTGTGGTTTATATTCTGCAATTATGCTGAGCAGTCTTTAGTTACACTTTCTTGGAGAGGCTACATAATCTGGCATGATCAACAATTTGAACAAGTCCAGTATTCACAAACCCTTGGTCACAATGACTTGTGATTTTGTGCTAGCACAGCCATTGATGGATTCCAAACAGTTCTGTTTACCCAATTTCAATTACAAGGATTGGGTCAACCTGTGGTATGATTATCAGGTACTTTCCAATGATGTCACATGATAGGATTGCCTCCTCAGACTGGTGGCATCAAGAAGTCACCTTCCTGACAAATCAACCATAGGGAGATTCAAACCCAGGTCTTATAGCCAGAAAATGAATGTTCTAACTACTTGGCCATGCACCCATTTGTGCAAGGCTGTCTCATACAGAAACTAACACATTATTGTGTTTGAACTGTTTCCAAAAATTTGATTTTTTATATTCATATATGTTAATGAATCAGTGATGTTATGAAATGCACGGTATTCTTTGAATTTGCAAACAATAAATATTTGTTCTTTGTTATGAAATTTTGGTAGGTCACTTCAGAATATGATCAACAATATTTTCCTTCCTTAAAATGGATATTTAAAAACTGTTTGATTATAAAAGTAATCAATTTTTAGTTCACTAGTTAGTTTTTACTTCTTCAATTAACCTTTGACCAGGGTGGTCATTCATTTGTTATACAAAACTGAAATTTTCACACTTAATTAATTACTCACATTTTTGCATATTTATTTGAGTAAATTATTACACAAAATGCTTAGCGATATTGATGCATAAAAAAAACATAGAGACTAAAGACAGTAAGACAGCTCCCTGCTTATTCATACTGCTGACTGCAACAATTTATATGCATACATAACACAATGTACATCCATGTCAAACATGTAGATGTATTCTGTTTCTTCTATACTAACACAATTCATTCAATTGTACTGTAAAAAGATACACAAAATATTTTGTGTGAAGTTGTTTTGCAAAGAATCTTTGTAATTTATTTCTTTCAATTTGAAAGAAAAATAATACTCAAATAATAAAAAATTATTTAAATTTGTAGAGCTGTGTTGAAGATTTGCTTATTTCATCACTTTATCCATGTATATTCCACTACATATATATAAAAAATGACTGATATGGTTATTGTCTTTTATGAAGAATAGATGTGACTAATAATGCAACTAATAGATGTAATAATTAAAACTGAACATTTTTAGGTTGAGAAATGAATTACTAAAACAAATACTATTCCATTTTATTCTGCAGGTCATTGAAGAAAGTAATTTGACCACAGCCAAGTTGCTACTTATAAGTGAAAAAATGTGGGCCAAAATTGCACAGCATTGCACAATTCTTGTCAGTGACCAGGACACAGTGCTGTTAGTCAAAATACAGGAAATGGTAAACATCTGGAAAAACAGCATGGAAAAGTTCTATCTGGACATTTCTGAATGGGAGGAAAATTCCAAGGCAACATTTAATAAACTAAAAGCTGATATTGAGCAACGCTTTGGAATTTTCAAAGAACAAGTTCGGTAATTAAATAAATATCTGTTTTGTTTTTTTCACACTTCAAATCTACACTTTTTCTCTTGTACTTTACTTCATAGATTTTCAGTAATGTAATTATTTCATCATATCAAAATCATGCCATAGTATTTTATTATAACAAATAGTAATGTTCAGGAAAAATAAAGAATGAAGAATTATTTGGTAACACTTCAGTTTCTGTAGCTGGTTGACCTTATGACCTAATTTGTAAGGCAACTGTCACACTAAGCTCTTCCTCCATGAGGAGAAAAGGGACACAAGCTTGAATTTTACTAGACACTTGTTCTTTATTTCTTCAGTGGTAGGATAAACTTTTTGTACATCAAATGAAGTCACATACAGAGTGATAAAGGTTAAATCTAACCTTATGTTTCTAATAAATATTGCTGCCTAAATGTTATGATTTATAAGATTTTTGAATTTTTATTTGTCCTGTTATTTCTTTTTTCTTGTCTTTTTATTCTTTTAAAATTGAAATTTGGAGGTGGTACTCACAGCATTATATTTTAAATATATAGCTCAATATGAAAAGATTATTAATTTTTTTTTCAGGAATGAACAAGGCTCTTACAAAGTACTTCCATGCTCACTGAAGAAGGAAATATATGACACATTTTACAGCTGGGATGAAGTCAGTATAGCCATTAAACTATCTTCAATACATTTTCATGACATCATAAACATCACACCACCATCATTATCAATAATACTGTCATCATAATTTTCTTACTAAAAATAATTGTGAACTTCTATATCATCATTATCATCATCAACAACAACAACAATACTTCCATTATTAGGTGTATGGCCATATCACATTGAAACACCAGTTCCCATATGCTCACCCTAGTTCAATAACATTAAGCTTGGTCAGTACCTATCTGGGTATTGTAAGCATGGGTGTGCAGGTAGTGTAATGGATAATGGTTTGGAATTGTTAATCAGAAAGCAGAGTTCCAATTTCAATTTAGATTTCTATATTCACTTACACGATTATACCCTTGGGAAAAATATGAAGCTGCCTCTTTTCCCCCCAGCTATGGGTTAATTAGTTAGACTTGTATCACTAAATCATTATTATCTCAAAAAAAATTTCTTACAATCTAAAAATATTTTCTGATTTCCTGCAAAGTATTGATAAGCTGTAGAAAACAAATTAATCAATCAATACCTTCATCATCATCATCATCATCATCAGCATCATCAATACCTCCAATATTAAATTCATCATCATTATCATTGTCATTAACATTATAGCTTTTCCATTGTCATGAATGCCAGAAATAACCTAGCTTTTCAGTCTTAGCTCATCCTAGTTAATCTGCTTGATCAATTATGATATCAGACATTAGCTAATCTTTTGTTTTTAGCATTAGACCCCAAGCAAGGCGGGAATGCCACTAGCATGCAAGGGGTTACAGAGGGTAAGAGCAAGAATAAAGAGGTGTGTTTGAGGAAAGAATAAAGAGAAGGACGGGGAACAAGATCATGGCATTAGAAGATGTTGATTGACATTACACTTGAATATTTGAAGCAAGTAAGGGGAAGGGAGTTTCACAGATGGGAAGTGCAAAAGAAGTTGTTTGAGTAGAAGAGATGGCTTCATTTAACCGTTTTGACAGTGAAAGGGTGGGACCGAGATGCCAACCTAGTAGCACACTTAAATTCATGCAGTTTGTGAACCAGTGAAAGTAGCTCGTCAGAGTAGTTGCATGAAAATACTTGTGGAAGAGATAGAGGCAAGCCACAGCACATCTGTGAGATAGTGACTGTAGACAGGATGCCAGATCAGGACCTATCACATTGCATATCTGTCTCTCGATTTTGTCAAGGACCTCGAAATGTACAGTGAGGACATCAGACCATATATGACAGCTGTATTCCATGAAAGGATGGATGGTTGATTTATAGGTTTGAAGGATGGACTCCGGCGAGAAAAACTTTCTGGCATGACACAGAGAACCAACTTTCCTTGTGGTAGATGAAACTATTGATTCAATGTATTTGTTCCACCTCAGGCAAGCAGGCATAATGAGGTGTTCTCATGGAGTTGGGAATCAGTCATTCTGATAGGAGGCAGGGAGGGTTCTCTGTGGTGAGTAAATGAGAGCAGTTTTGTTTTGGAGGTATTGAACGTTACAAGCCATTTCCTGCCCCAGTCAACCAGAGATTGGAGGTCCTTTTCAAGACCAACAGGCAGGTTAGTTTTGTCAACAATACCAGATTTACTATTGAGGCAGGAGTAAATAGTAGTGTTGTCCATGTAGATGCCTACTTGGGAACTGACGACGATGAAGATTAGAAACAGTATAGGACCCAGGATAGAGCCTTGGCGAACACTAGCATTAGGGAGAAAGGAGCTGGAGGATAACCTGCTTAAGACGACCTTCATTTCATGGTTTGGCAGGAATGATTGTATTGAGTCAAATAATCATCCTGTAATGCCATATCCCTGAATCTTCAAAGAAGGCTGGCATGCCAAACACTATCAAATGCTTTAGAGATATCTAGAGCCACAGCTTGAGCTTCTCTGTTATTCTGAAGTGCTTGGTATACAAATTCAGTTATGACCATGAGCATGTCAGTGGTAAATCGGGCAAAGTGGAAACCATATTGCTTGTCAGAGAGCAGATCATGGGATGTAAGGTGCTTAAGCACTTCGGCATTGATTAAAGCCTTGAAGACTTTACTAAAGAGCGGTAGGAGACTGATAGGATGGTAGTTAGATGAGTCAGAAGGGTCTCCAGAGTTCAAGGGACAACAGATGAGGACTTCCAACAGGCTGGAAAACAAGAGTTGGTGAGGCAGTAGTTGTATAGTTTGGAGAGGACAGGAGCCAGTTCAGGAGCACATTTCTTCAGGACAATGGCTGGTATCCCATCCCCACCACTAGCTTAATGGGAGTCTAATTTAAAGATGATGTTTAATACCATTGATGGGGTTATATAGACTATGATATTATTATATTATGTACAGTTGGCTTTGTTTCTATACTATTTAGATGATATAAGATATGAAAAAGTTAGCTTCAATTCTCTTCATGTATAGTGTGTTAAATGAACATATGAAGCAGAAGGTTTTATTCTTCTGGTTCTGCATAAATATGCAAGTAAAGTCTTACAATTATCTGTAGTTGGACCAATCAGAATGGTAACCATACAATTTGAATAAAGTTGGAAAGCAACCACCAACTTATTCATTGTCATGATACAATCTAGATTTACTATTGTTAACAAATTATCATTAACCAGCATAATATCCATAAAAAAATTATGGAATTATTTACATATGGAATGGCATTTCTACCTAGGATCAGAATAACTGTGCACTCAGTTAGGATTAATGTGTTGCTTCAGGGCACTTTTGCCTAGAATTGAAGTGTAATATTTGTGTGAAAAATGTTACATACACACATATCAGGTGTCTATCTGTTCATTTTCACATGACAACAGAATGGAGAAAAGCAAGGGAGAAGAGTAAAGTGGGGAAGAAAGTGTAAAGAAGAAAGTTAAAGAGAAACAAGAAGAAAAGCTCTTGAAAGGAAAGGAGAAAAAGATGGAGAGGAAAAACAAACTCATTTGCCATCAAGTTTAATTATTCCTTTACTCTTTTGATCCTTTGAAGTGGGTGAAGCTTTATTTAATATTATCTTCTTTAGGAGCATGACACATATCTTAAATAGATACTAGGGTATTACTGTTTGAATTTCTGGGATGAGGAATTATCAATATTTGGTTACAGTCAGACTAATATTCTCATCTTTGTTGTTACTATCAAACATTTTGTCTGTTCTGCCCTCCAGCCTTTTTCAGATGTCTGTCAATTCAGGTAACCATTAGGGAATTTCATAAAGAGTTCAGTTTGAAATTCCCTGATGATTACCTGGATCAACAGATACTTAAAGAGAGTTGCAGAGCCAAAAACGTGATGCAAACAACAATGATAAGGACATTAGTTCAACTGTTAATAACATAAATAATATTAAGGTATTAATAAAGAATTTATAAAAAGCTACTGAAATACTTAATCATTTTCATGATCTCTGACTTTGAATAATTTCAGTAAAGATTTTCAAAGGAAAATTAAGTCATTGTTCACACAAGATTAATGTAAACACTCAACGAGGGTCTTGATGTTCAACATTTTAACAGGGTAGTATGATTAACTAAACCTTTTATCATATGTGCAACAGCATTTTATTATGTATTTGTTTTAGTTTTCACTTATATATTTACATTTTTACATGTATTTTAAACATTGCAATATTTCTATAGAGGAAAAAATGAACAAAATTTTGATGGATAAGTATAGTGATTGCTGTTTGGCTGTTCTTGCCACAGCTTACTTCAAAGATTGTTTCTGTTCTAACACAATAGTATATTAACATGGGACATTAACTATGTTACCTTAACTCTGCTCCCTTTACCAGTGCAATATTAACACAGGGGCCACCTGTCAATGCAAATATATGAAAAGGGTTAAAAGCTTAAGAACTTCTGAAGAGAATAGTTCAGACAATTCTCAAAATTATAGATGATTTAATTGGGTAAACAGAATGTTCAACTTGAATATATTTAGAAATGAAATATATATTGATAATATCAGACTGAAGTCAAAGAACAAAAACATATCTTAGAAAAAGTTCTCATTAGGTTTCTTAATCTTTGACTTCAGTCTGATATCAGTAATATTTATTACATTTTTAAGTAAATACAAGTTGAACATTCTATCTAACCAATTAGTTCTTCATCTCTAATTTTAAGAAGAGTCATTTGAGCTACTAATTCATTATTTGCTCAACAAGAAAGAAATTGGAAATCATCTCCATGTACAAATATAGAGTCACTTCTATTACAGGGATTGCTGAAAATGGTATTGTCTGCATGACTAGGAATGAGCCAACCTGGTCGGACATCATTTCTTTTATATTTAACTCTTGTTTCTGCAGTTAAGATGCCTCTTTCTTTATTTTTACCCATGAAAGTAGCCATTGAATGGAATACTGGTAACAGAAAAATAAGTCCAGTAGTTTGAATAACTCACAGAAAGATATAAGATCCAATATGGAGAGATTATTGCTTACAAGGAGCAGAAAGCAGAAAATTCATGCACATTTCCCCATCTTTTGATTAACACTGAATTTTTCAATGCATATTTGGAGGTTAGCAGTAGCAAAATTCTTAATGTAAATGATTCTATATTTTGTACATTAAAAATGTTTCTCTTTAGTCTTTAAATTTATTTTCTACAGATTTAAAGCATATATTGTACTATCTGTCTATATTTTTGAGATGAGGTATTGTAATTATTTACATTGTTCAAACTGTTGTCCTCATCTTTATTGCCATATTTATGATGTTTCAGCCATTATATGCTCCGGCCTTTTTCAGGTGATTGGAATTTCAAACTGAACCCTTCATTCCATCCATTGGGGTAGATTGTTCTAGTTCCACATGGCATGCTTCTTCTGGACGTCTCAGTTATCTCCCTTTAAATCAACTCACCGAGTTTTTGTTCACCACTGCAGTAGCCAGGTATTGAACTCACAACTCTTTGGGTCAAGTCACTGGATCCAACCAATGCTTTTATCCACTGAGTCATGTGTCCTTGAGGACATTACTGCAGTGGTGAACAAAAACTTGGAGAGTTGAGTTAAAGGGAGATAACTGAGACATTTGGAAGAGGCATGCCATGTGGAACTAGAACAATCTATCCTGGTGAACAGAATAAAGGGTTCAGTTCAAAATTCCGATCACCTGAAGAAGACCAGAGCATACAATGACTGAAATGTTGTGAATATCACAATAAAGATGAGGACAACAGCCTGAACAATGTAAATAATGTAAACATATTGTACTCTTGAGAGAAAGCATTTTAAAAATAGGAACACAAGTAAAAAGAAATTAATTTCTATTTTCAAAAATATTTTTCAGGATTGCTTATTGTTTTTAATTCTTTTTAGATACTAACAGCAGAAAACCAGAATTATGATGGAATTGTTTCTCTGAGCAGATTAGAGGATCTTGACAAAATGATGAAACTCCAGAGTGAATGGGAAGAGTTATCTTTTGTATTGCTTGATCGACATACACTTTCAGAGAATCAAAAAGTCATGTTCAAAACCTGTACAGACCATATGAATGAGGTGAGTCCACAATATTCTTAACAGTACAGATGTTGTTCTACATATCATGTCCCTCCAGGGCGTAGGTGATCATAACCCTCCACAAGTTTCTTTTACTTTATTATCTGTGAATTGCCATGCATTCTTGGGAATGATCATTTAGTGGTTTCCTGTTGTCTCCTTCACAGTTTGGAATTCAAAGTTTTCCTTCTCTTAGACTAGTTGCCATCTAAGGCTTGAGAACCTAGCCTATCTTGCTATTTAATATATATCTGGGCTGAGGAGAGGCGATTTCATGCCTTTTTCAAGGGCATTAGCGTGAAAGTGAAATAGACTAACCTGAAATTTGAACTTGGCTCTCTGATTCCACTGCCTGCATTTATAACTGTTACGCTAACCACACATCACTTTTAATAAAGATACTCATTTTTTTAATCATTTGTTAGTAAAATAATTAATTATTGTTTAGAACAAAATATCTTGAACAAGTGTTATTCTTATCTTTAGTTTGTCTCAATCTTAGCAGTACATAGTGACAACTAAATGATGACCTCAAAAGAGTTTTATTGGTTTAAGACGATTCTTCTGCACTATATCTCTGGGTAGTCAAAGCTTATTGTTGAAAAATAGACATTTTGAACAGTCAGTTTTCCCTGCATTGAGCATTACTTAGCTTTACCCAATACAAGGTCTAAGAGTCACTTAATGTAGGGTATTATTGAATGAGGTTGCTTGATAGATGAAATAAGGGAAAGTAAGTATAGATTATGAGGATATACAGGATAGATAATTGTTCACCCAAGACTTGAAGAGGTTAAGATTATAGTGATTGGAGAAGCATCATCTCAGAAGCCTGTTCTACAAAGTTGTGATACTCAGGAATCTGAGTGGAATTTCATTCTTATCAATAGAATATGAAAGGAATGAAGATAATATGACCCTGTGGATGTGGTATGATAATTCCTAACTGTGCATGTCTACCTATCTTGATACTTACATTGTTCCTCCAGCCATTGCACAGCAAAGAGCCACAATTTTCCTCCACTTAGATCTATCTTGGTCAAGTTATGGAGACTGGAACCAGTTGGTGTTTCTTTTCCTCAGTTCTTCTTTAACTGTAATGTGTTATGTCTATCCTTTTAGAATGACTCCTTGTTTTTTTGCACCTTTGAAATATCCAGTTTAAAGCAACTTTGACTGTTTCACTGTCAGGTAATCACAGGTTATGGCCAGTGAACTGTATCTGCCTATCTGCCATCATTGCACTAAAGTTTCCAGAAAGGTCTGAACTGGGAGAAATAAGGAATGTTGCTTGCCTGAACTTTTGCCATGAAAATAGCTTTAGAGTAGAGATGGGCCTGTAACATTTCATCTATGGAAAAGAAGACATAAAGTTGAAAATATTCCATTACCCACAATCCTGCATAAATCCTTTTGAACTCTGTCAAGCCTGGAAAGTGAGGATTAGGCAGCTCCAGCCAAGATATGACAGCAATACTCCATTTTTGGTCAGATCTGATTCTTTCAAAGATAGAGCATGGCAGGAGGAGGCATGTACTTCCTGGAGCAGTGACTATTTTCCAGGATCTTTAGCAATAGATCATGTATATGAGTTTCACTTGAGGTTTGGGGTGAACTTAAATGCTTGAATTTTAACACTCAAATAACCATTTGATATAGTTTCTCTTTATTTATTTATTAATGGCTCCCATATGGTATTTATTTCTACACTAGGTCAACTGAGGAGGTTCTCATAGCTAAGCACTTGTGATGATTCCTTCAGACTAGTGCTTTTTTTTGTCTAGTATTTTTACTTCATTCCACAGGTGTTTCTTTATATACATTATCAGCCATGTCTGATTTCATTGTTTCTCCGCTAATTATGACTTTTGATGTTTCTCCAATATTACTTTTAGCAGGTGGTTAGTTTCACCTTTGTATTCTTTTCCACAACTGCAAGGGATGGAATACACACAGTTCTTGGTCATTTTCTTCTCTATGTTAGGCTTCATTTAGCAGAGATTTCTCCATAAGATCAAACTGCTTCTGAACATTTTCCTACTGTTGTATGCACTACAGATTTTCTGAATCTTTTCCAATATGCTCTTTATGTAGAGTAGACAGGCAGAGTTTGTGAAAATATGAATGAAGAGGAAGACATTAGTCCAAATGATATAATGTAAATAATGATAACTTCTCATCCCAGAAATTCAGACTGAAATTATAGAAATACTCATTTATAGGAGTATACTAAAACAAAACCAACATATAATAGCATTGATAGTAACACATATAATAACACAATAGTTAATATGCAAGGTATTGAGTGCCTAAACTTCACTGATTGATTGTCTAGAAATGTTACCATAGTTGGTTTCGCTAAAAAAATATATTTAATAACAATATATTTTCAAACTCATGTAGAATTCAGTTAATGTCTCAATATATAGGCATCTGTTTATCTTGTGTAATAACGGTAGCACAATATTTGGTTAAAATTCAGTCCTTTTGGTGAGGAAAATGGAGTGACCTCTCCAGAACACATGCCTGATCAATGGCATATGGAGGTTGTGTACTGCCCAGATCCCATGACCCCACCTTTTGGCCATGCCAACAAAGTCCAATGGAATACAGGTCATTACATTTGGGGATGTCTTGGCTGTAGGAGTTACCAAAAGTTTTTCAGTGTTGACATGTGACACTATTTTTGTAACTGGTAATCATAAGAAAGTTTTCTTAAAATAGTAGGAACAATATACTACTGACAGACCCCTGATAAATAAGAAGGGTTAATGAATAAAACCTGTGGGAAAAATTGAAGATTTTAATTCTCATATAGACAGTCACCTGAATTGTGTGTCAGGGTTTTGAACAATGAAAAACATAAGGTGGACTTGGATTTGAACTGCAACAGGCCAAAAAAGTCAACAATGATTGACACTTCTCACACAGAGCTAAAAATGAACTATGAATGGGAAACTTTGTTTTTGTAAACAATGAACTTAGAATTAATCATTCCTGATTGAAGGGTGGCTGAGTTAGCAGGCACAGATGAGTCACCAAGGAAGGTGGAGGAGCCACCCACACCCACTGAGGAGGATTAGTGGGAGATGATAATAAGGAGAAGTGGAAGTTATGAGGCAAAGTAATGCCTATAACCATCACCCATGGAAGAAGGGAATTCCCCCAAAATTATGAAATAATTTAATTCTCAGGACCAAAAACAATGAAGATGACAGGAGATACTGAATTCTCCAACTGCACTGTGCCCCACGCCAGCTTAAGCAATAAATATGAATGGCTGAAGCGAGATCATCAGAGATAAGACAGAAGAGAGTTTGTTCCAGCCACCAGTTGTAATACACTCCCTGTCATTATCTGCCGACAAGAGCCTCTGACATCAGCCTTGTGCTGAACTTTACCAAATCAGCAAAACAAACTTTACCAAGTCAACAAAAGTGTCACGTCTGAGTTAGAAGTGAGTTGGGCTGATATTTGTTTACAATTTGTTACTGTACGTAGGACTTGATATAAAATAGTATTTAATTTTTTTAATTTATTCAAGTATTGTTTTCTTACTGTGCATCTTCACTCTACTTGAATCAGCCCAATACGAAGATACCATATGAAGATTTGACCTTGGCCGCTGATTGATCAAACCAAATCACAACGTGGGATAAGACAGGACTGGGATCGAAGCTATCACTTCATTGATCAGCTGCAGTATTGGACGTCTTGGATGACCAGGAGGTGGTGTTGGGTGACAAACAGCCAACTGCATATGAAGCTTCACTTTTCTATCTGGATTTTCTTCCATAGCTTTTTCTATATTTGGATATGACTACAAAGCAGTGGTGGTTTAAAATTAGGGTTTTACTTCTTCTAGATGGACTACCTTCCTGGGCTGATGAGCTCCATTTATCTGAAATCAATATGTGATGATAATACTAATATCTATTATGAAAAAATAACCTAGAGAAGAGGAGAAATTTAAAAAAATTGTAAAAAATTCATGATTAGATGGTTTTAATATTTCCCCTTTAAAATTATTATCTTTTACTGTAATATTTTAAGTAAAATTTAGTTTATAATTCTTACCTTTTATTATAATTTTTTACCGATAATTTTCTTTATAATGATTATCTTTCCTGTTGTATTTTTTTATATTGTTGCAGGCTGGAACATTTTTGATGAGATTTTATAAGCTCCTGGTACATTTGACCCACAAACAATTTTTGGTGGACTCATGTGAGTCCAAAGGAAAAATAAGATAGAATTTGAACAAGGAAATATTAACAAATATATTGATAGGACATTTTACAAAAGGATAAATGAGAAATGAAAGGTGAAGAGTTCAAAGCAACCTTCAGTGTCTGTAGTTGAGTACTTACATTTTTTTGCCAGTGTGAAAGAATGTGTCTTTTTGCTATGAAAAGTCACTGAGAAAGAGATTGATTCTTTCAAATCTTGCACTGCCTGTTTTCATCAGGGGCAGTAATTCAAAATCTTACCACCCATAATTTTCATCAGGGCGCAGTAATCCAACTAGATATTTTAATTATTTATGTTAACTGATTTAAATCTAAAATTTTGCTGGATATTTTTCAATAAAATTAGAATAATTCCTTCTTATCTATATCTGTATTTGAAATCAATCTAATATTTTCTTGATTCTTACAAGTAAATATCATTGCAAAATTATTCCAGTAAAATTTGAGTCAGGTGTTTTATAATTATTTTATTGGATTAAAATTTTTGATCAAACTCAGATTATAATATCTTATTAGTAGAATCAAACACTGACTTCAAAGATAGTCTCTCTCAGTTAACTCTTCTCTATTTCAGAGGTGAATTCATGCAGACTCTTGCTTTATTATATTAGGATTATTTTTATGTATTTTTCCATTTCAGATAGAAATCTATCTTAAACTTGATTTCTTTTTGTATCTGCATGTGCGCATGTAAGACTCTTATTGAATTATTCCTCACTTCATTTTCATTTAATTATAGCTTTTGTAAAATATTTAATGTTTGAGAATCCATGTTGTGGTCTAAGGTATGGCCAGATGAAATTGGCAAAATTTACAAAGGACATTCATCATGAAGCATTTTTTATACTTACATTCCATGGTGAAATTGCTTATTAAATTTATTTCTGTTTGCTCTTGCAGGTTTTAAACAAAATGAAGGAACAGTACAAAATTTTAATTAATGGAGACAATGGTAAGTAATTTCTGCTGTTCATCTTTTGTTGATAAACTTCTCTACAAATAGTCAGTAAATCATTTGAAATATGAGTGATTTTGCTAACACGATCTTTTTGTGTTAGTATATTTTTAGATGGATATTAAAGAAGTGGTCATATTGTATCTCTTGTGTAAAATGAAATTTGTTATTTTTGCAGGATGTGAACATTTTATTCAACCAAATGAATTTCATTGGCATATGAGCAATATAAACAAGAATCAAAAGTAATTATGATAGGAGAAAAGAAATTGAACCAGAAAAAAAAGAATAAATAAAAACAATAACATAAAATGTCTTAGAATATATATATATATATATACATATATATATTATTTTAAGACATTTTTATGTTTATACATTCTTTTTATAGATACAAATATTTAAGTAAATGCTCTGTTTATAATAAACAGTATTAAACAACATTTACTGGCCTGAAGATAAACAGAGCATTTACTTAAATATTTGTATCTATAAAAAGAATGTATAAACATAAAAATGTCTTAAAACAATTGCCGGACTTTGTCCATTTCATAATGTGTGATATATATATATATATATATATATATATATATATATATATATATTTTTTTTTTGAACAATAAAAAATATTAAAAATTAAAATCTTCAGACACACTGGGTTGTAGATTAATATTCTTTCGTTTTATTATTATTATTTCATTTAGATTCTTCGACTAGTTTTGGCCAACATGGCCATCAGGAGAAGAAATATTTCTGCTTGCTGGTAGCAGTGAACTACAGAAATGAAATATATATATATACATATATATATACACATTATAGCCCTGTTCTGTTAGTAATACTTGCTTTAATTGTTGACCACTGGCAATTCCTTTCTCCTTGATTTTTAATGCATTTCTGCACTAAAATCATTTTTAATACATTTCTATAGTAACATGAATAGCAATGCATTTATATTATACTTATAATACTTCTATTCTGCCAGTAGTAATGTTTGCATTAATTCTTGACCACTGATAATTCTGTCTTCCTGATTTGCAATTAATTCCTATAGTAAAATTATTAGCAATACATTAACATTATGAATGTAATAGTCCTATTATATTACTGAATAATAGACATGTGATTAGTTATCAATGCAGAAAATGCCATCGGCAAGCCCAATTCAAATTCCTGCCTAGTCTGTTTACACTGTTACACAATAATAATCTTTATCTGAAGCAAATTTAATCAGCTCAGAGGCCACTTTGAAGTGGCAATGAATACCATCACTATTTATTATTATGGCTTTGCTTTGCTTACAAAGACATTGGGAGTGTTTCCATGTTTGTTGCAGGTTTTCAGATGGAGGACCTGGCAACATCCAAAAGTCTGCCTTGTGAAGCTGACTCTTTTCTTTCATTTTTTTTTGTTTTGCAGTGTAGATTGTCTGATAAATCTTGGACTGTCACTCTTTTGTTTGCTTCTGTGTTCCACTGTTGGTTGAATTCATACAAGATGATGGTTCTTTATAAGCTATCCTTGAATCTCTTCAGTGGAACCTCACTCTTCTACCTGCTAGAGGCTAGTCTCCTAAATTGGAGGGTTTGGGACTATGATAGTTTTCTATCTTTACCATGTGGCTAATTTATTGTAGTATGGGTTCAACATTTGTGGCCCCATTTGTTTGCATACCAAAGGAATTATAGACATTTTAGCACCTGCATGCTACCTATCATTTTAGTATTGTGTCACTATATACACAAGCATTAGAGTTTTGAAATATTTGTTTCTCACAACCTAATGGTGATGTCATAGGTTATATAAACTGCTAATTTGATAGTATTTTGAATTATGAAAAAATATTATCACTCTATTCAATGTAATGCACCAACCATTCCCTCTGGCTAATAAAGTAATCTATATGATAATAACAACTAGTATTTACTTTCATTAATTATATAGAAAATGTTCTATGTACATTTAAGATTGGATTAATATAATGGGTTAAAATCAATTCATTGCAAATCAGAGAAAATGCGTTGTCAGGAATTAATGTAAGTAGTTAATAAATGTATAATGTATTGATGATTTGTTAACTTCTAAGTTATGAGCACTGTAAGGTAGAAAGTATTCAAATGTGCCCACAGGTTTCATACACTTATAGTTCAAGAGTACCTGAATGCACCCACATTGAGGTAGCACTGTATTTAAGTACACATCATTACCATCAGTCACATGATCAATGAGACTTTGGGAATCTACAACTTTTACAAAGTTATAGATTTCAAAAATCATATCTCATAACCAGTAATACCAAGGAGGCTGAATTTGGTATCATTTGAAAGAGATATCAGATTGCTTTTGTACAAAATCAACTCGTAATATTTGATTTTCAACAGTTTTTGAGATATATCAATTTAATTGCACTAAATTCAGATTTTTTAATAATTTGGTCAGAATCACAGAGATTTAACAGTTGAAATCACTTAAGGGATGATATAGTTAACCTAGCTTAATCATAAGGATGGAATAATTTAGTGAATTTTTTTGCTGGGAATTAATGCATATTTTTTGTGAACTTGGCTTTTAAGGTTGGTATATCTCTAAGTAGGCTTTTTATATGTAGTCTGTCACTCAGAGTATGAGTTGATTGTCTACAAAGACATTTTTACTATTCCACTGCAGATTAGATCTCTTTCTGATTCATTCTATGTCAGGCAATTGTGAGTGCTGAGAAATTAAATTAAAAAGAGTCATCTGTGCAGGGGCTCCAAGCATCATATCCAGTCCACAAAACAAATCATTGAAACATTAGCCAATCATAAATGATGCTACCAAAAGAATAAGATGAGCCTGAAAGATGCCAGATTTACTTAAAAGAAAGCCCCTCATAAACGACTGGCACAAAACCCAGTCAGATAGGCCAGCTGTCAACAATGGTGAGCTCTTGTCACTACCATGACTGTCCCTCACATCATCACCACTGTGTCCTTGGTCAATTCATCCAATGTAACAGCAACCAAATTCCTGACTTCACCTAACTCTTCACACACAGAATGCTGGGTTTCTAACAAGTCAGTTGTTGACCCTGGTGGACTCTCGATGTCACCACAGTTATTTCTAACACCTTGACAGCTTCAAGTCTACCATGTCATCACCACCATGACCTCAGTCAACTGACCCAACAAATCCATCAACTCTCAGCCGTTACCAACCACACTTTTACACCTAATTGCTTCCCTTAACAATGGCAACTAAAGAACCACATATCAACAAATTTTCGTTACCTTTTCACACAACTATGTATGCTGGCATTGAGCATATATATTCTGAAAATTGGTCACTACATACTTGGTAAAGTTTATTTACATTACTGTAAAAAGAAAGCAAAAACCTTATAGCAACACAAATCTTTATCACTCAGTTTTGTCAATTCTTTTAATTGGAGTGATGGCAAATTTTAGCAAAGGAAAACAAAAAGGAATAAATCAAAATTTGAATGAGATAAGGAATTTGATTCAAAGATCATCAGATGTGACATAAACATGAGGAAGAACCACCAGCTAAAATGTAGTAACCAAAGCAACAATGATGATGATACTCATTGGTATAATTCATAAAATAATGTTAGTTTAACTTCAAATTATATTTGATTACATTAACTAATCTTAATTGTTATTTTAAATAATTGTTGATATTTGTTTTTGGTTACTAAATTTTTCATTTAATTTAGAACCATATTCTGAAATTTCATTTCTACTTAAACTTTCTCTACCTGGCTGACTTATGATGTGACTTATCCTATAATATTAAATATGTGCATGTAGTGTAACCTTTAGCAGCTAAGAAAGAATGGATGATGAATGAAGTTTGAATTCTGGTGAAGTTTGTTACATTCACTTTTACACAAATACCCTTGGGAAAGGTATGACTATCTCTTCTCCTCATCACTATGAGACAGACTAAGATCCCTAGCCATAATTGGCAATTAGTCTAGGAGAAAGGACAACTTCAAATTTAAAACCATAGGTAGTCCTGATGAGGTGCATATGATACAGTCATCGAAAAGATTACACTGGTCAACAAAAAAAAAAGAATTGAAATGGTGTCAAGACACTAAACATATTTTTAAGCTAATTTGAGGGTGCTGAATCTGAAAATGACCTTACTTTTTCTTGATTAGCTACTGTTTTTGCTGTACAGAAATTCCTCATTTTCGGAAAAAAAGGCAATTTTTTCATTTGTTTTCTGTATATATGATATAGACCGATGACAATATTTCTCAAACTAAAATCATAGAAACCTCTCAATTCGTATTTAAACCAACAAATATTGGTTTGCTTATTGAGAAATACTATTTTTGCAATAACAATCAGAACATAAGTCTTTAAATATAACATAATTGAATATACCAAGACCAACAAATATTTTCATCAAATCATTTAATAAAATAACAGCAGAAATAAAACCTTTGTGAACATGAGAACTATGGTAAAAATTTTCTCTCTTTTAATTCTGTCATGTACAGTGTTATTCCAGCAGTATCATGTGTACAATGGAATTGGTGCATCCAATTGGGATGTTTTTATTTGGAGTTTCTTTCCAACTGTGAAAACAAAATGCTCTCAATGTGCTTGGTTTCCTTCCATAGTGAAGGGATAAAAGTGATGGGATAAATTTATGAATATAAAACAGAACATTTTATAGTTTCATTTTTTTGATGTCACCTTAATTATCAGGTTTATCAGTTAATTTGGATTTTGGTGATTAATTGGAAAAATTTGGTATTTCTATTTTAAAATTTTTGACTCCAAAACATTTTTCTTATAAAAATAGTTTATTTCAGGTGGCTGACATAAATTGCTTGCCCTACCTGAAAATTGATGTGTTTCTACTACCTTTATTAACTAAATTTTGCGATCAACCAAGATTGTAAATTGATCTTTTTTCCAAAAATGAGAAATCTCCGTACAGCAAAAATGGTAGCTAACCATGAAAAACTAAGGTCATTTTCATAATCAGCACTGTCAAAATTAGCTAAAAAACATGTTTTGTTTCTTGGCACCAAAAATCATGTTGACCAGTGTTACGGAATTCACAATTAACTGTGGCATGGTGTTGTGGATTCTATAATCTTACTGAGGTAAAAAAAAAAAAAAAAAATACTTTAAAATGATAAATCAAAAGTGATGATTAAAAGCCATTCTCAAATTCTTTTTATAACAGGTGCTTCCAATGCGTTGTTATTGATGAGCCAGAAAATGAGTTCTTGGTTACCAATGTTAAATTCAAGCATATTAGGCAGGAAAGAACTGACTAATATTGAAATGGACATGTTTTTACAACTTGATCAAGAATTGCTGATGGTTATGGATAAATTAATGGAATGTTTTGGTATGCCTGACACAGAAGAAATGAGACAATCAGGTGAAGTGGAAAACAGGTAAAATTAACATCTGGACTCATTATCTTTTTGAAAGCATCCAATTTCAAATATAATATTGGGTTATGCTTAATAAAGAATAATGTCAGGATTTACAGGACATGCAGGTATTGTAATACTTATGCTGTGAAACTATGACTTCTGTGATAATTCCACAACAAATAGATTTAAAAGGAGACAGAGAATGGAAATAACATTCAATAACAGTGATTTTATATAACAACAATTTACAACAATTTTGGTATTTGATGAGTGAGTAAAGATCCTTGTGTTCAAAAATGTCTGTACTAGTGTTAGTGTTATGGTAATTTACCCATGCACATGTGAACTCTACCTGCTATAAATAGGAGCAGGTACTGCCTTTTGGAGAGGGAAGTTTCCAGCAGTCAGTTCTGATAGTCAGGTCAAACATTCTTGCTGCAACACTCTTGTTTGTATATGTTTGTATTACTGTTTCTGTTAATATATTTGTTTAACTCAATTCCTCTCTTTGTGTCTTTATTTCTGGCCCTAACAAGGCCACAACAGTAGTAAGATTATGTGGGGTCTGTTTTTTTGTATTGAATGTTTATGTGGAAGAAAGGTAGAGTATAAATTTTTGTAGTTGTGTGTCTGAGAGAAAAGAATGTTTCTATTAGTTGAGAAAAATCCAGTCCTACATGTTGGGTACTTGAAAATGTATAAAAGAAATGATCAACATAAACAATGGCGGAGCTTCCAGTAGCAGTGGTTGAAAAAAGGACCAACATGGCTTCCAATAGCAGTCATGGAGAAAAAAGCCACAAAGGTAATTCTACTTTCCTTTATATACACTTTGCTGAAACAAATACTGGATCAAACAGCTATCCAATCTTTTAGGCAGGCAGTTCTCTGATTGGCTGAAATATGCAATCTAAATTTCTTATTTTTTAAGTTGAAAGAAATTGAAGTTCTGTGTTGAGCCTACCTGCGTATAAACATGTATTTGTCATTCACATTATTGACTCTGAAGCATTAACTTCTTGTTTTATTAGGTTTTTGTCTCCACAGTTATTGGCTTGGAAAGTAGAATTGGTGAGCTGAGCCTTGACTATTGTGGTCATTTCTTTCACTAATTCCCTTGGAAACAATACTTTCTCTTCCAGCTATGTTAAATAATAGGGTAGACTGAGATCTAATTTTGAGCAGCAGCCAGTCAAGAATAAGGAAAGCTTTGAATTCAAAACCATGGAGAAGGAAACCACTCCACCATCTTTCTCAAGAAGTAATAGCAATTCATAAATAAAGAAGAGAGGAAAATAAAAGAACAGGATTCAAAGAGACAGAAGATGAGGATTAACGTTGTATTTAAATTTTTGAAGATTAAAGTTGATTGGAAAGCAAGAATCTGGAATAGAGTTCCGCAAGTGAGAAGTGCAAGAGAAGAAACTGTTATCATAGAAGCTATGGTTACATCTAACAATTTAAATAGATACATTATATTATTAGATTTAGTTTGTTATTATTAGATTAAATGCTTATTAATTTTTACAAGTTTTCTTCATCTTATTGTTGCATTTTATTGCAATGTTCTCAATTGAATTCTCTGTATAACATCGGATTTGTCATGACACTTTCATAGTTGGAGGAATATTGATAAAAAACAATTTTCTTCTATTTGGCATGTCCCTTCAGGACACAGGCGGTCATGGCTCTCCACAATTTCCTGTCTTTTGTAACCCTTAGTAAAGTTTTTCTTTTTGCTATATCTCCTAATCCCTATTTTGCCAACTGTTTACACAAGCTTGTTAGGTAGGTCATGTGATGTTTTCCCCTGTGCCTTCAATATGACATGTAAGTATCAAATTTTCCAAGCTCTCTTTCTCCATTATTTGCCCTAGAAATTTCAACTCTCTCTTTCTGATGTATAAATGTCCTTTTTGTTTCTATTTTCTATAAAACTTTGTGGTTGCTCACATGTTCCACGATGGTATTCTCTGCATCCTTCTGTAGAATTACATTTCTGTTGCCTCAAGTCTCCTCTTCATCTGTTAACTCAATCTGCTAAGTTTTGATGCTTTAGAGATATTTTATTTGGTTTCAATTTTTTAATTTTATACTTTTGTGATTTTACTTACCATATTTGATGGCATATAAGGCACACTTTTTTTTTTACTAAAATATCTTTTAAAATTCCCCTGCATCTTATATGCTATATGTAGGTTTACTAATTTTACTAATTACTAATTTTTTCTTGTCCTGTTGAATTGGCGTGCGTCTTATATGCCATCAAATACAGTACTCTTCTTCTGCTAATTTTGGCAAGAAAAAAGAAACCATAAAAACTTCTAAAAATTTTGACCTGGTTGCATAGGAATTCAAGCCACCACCTCCAGGCCCACGAAAAAAAAAAGCAATAGCAAGATGAAAAATCTAGTCAACACTTAATAATGAAAATAGTTTCTCAAAATTCAAATAGCATTCAAAACCAATAATCTCTCTAAACTCTACAACAACAAATGCTGTGCTGCCTCAGGCTTTCCAGCTTGTTGGGAATGTTCTTCTGTAGTTCCTGTTTTTAAGAATGCAGGTGAACTGTCTGATCATTCGAAGGGTAGACTGGGCTCTATGACCTTGGGTGACAACCAGAAGGACTACTCTTATTTCAAAACCACGGAAAAAGCAACAGGCAAGCACTCCATTATCTTTTCTAATAAGTCATATCAATTCATAGATAAGAGAAGGAATCTGAGGAGCTGAATGAATATGGTATATATATATATATATATATATATATATATATATATAAAAGGCAGGATGTGTGTGTGTGTGTGTGTGTGTAACTAATGCATGGCCGCAATTTTCGATGGATTTGCACCAAAATTTACATGCACATGCTCTAAGTTAGTGGGAAGGCTAAGATTGACTTTGCATTTCCCAACTCCCATCGATAGTGGAAATAATCAATTTTTTCATGCTTCTACGGCAGTTTTCATGTAGTTTGCGGCCATTTTCTACTGGCCAGAGTGAGAGCCAATAGCTGGCTGCCACGAATAGGCAGGAAGATTCTATTTGCCAGTGTGAGCACCAACAGCTGGCTGACACAAATGTTAACTAGCATGCTAGCATGCAAAAAAAATCGATAGCTACATTCGTCACAAGTGGGAAAAATTTAAATCTGCATGGCACTTTACTCCAATTGGCTCATTAAACTTGCTTAAACTCAACATTGATTCTGATTCCGCAGAACTGGGTTGGGTGTGAAAAAGTATTTGTTGTTAAATTCTTTTTTTCATTTGGTTTTCAGTTATGAGTCCTTTTTTTAAAGCTGATTGTTTTGTGTTCATTTTGTTTAGTTCTTTTTTCGTAACAGATTTAATGTTTAGTATAGAGCTTAGAAAAAATTTGCAGATAAGCAAGAAGTAAGGAACGTAACAACATCAGCACAGCAAAGGACACTCCTTTAAAGGCAAGGAAGGGCAAAAATATTTTAAGTCAAGTGATAGCGATTGCTGTATGAGTAGTACGATTTTTGAATCAAGCACAGTCAATGCCGGGTCATGCTGCTAGTATATATATAAATAAAACAGACAATAAGAAAACAGTACTTAGTTTTTGCCGATGTGATTCATCATATGACTTTACTGAACACATTAACAAAAACTAAGTATTGTTTTCCTATTGTCTTTATTCAGTTTGTCTTTTCTACAGATATGAGAACTTATATATATATATATATATATATATATATATATATATTCTAATTTATATCATATGCATGTTATAAGATCACTACAAAAGTTGCAATTTTGTTTTGACACTTCTGTTTTGTTTTAACGCTTTTTGTATTATATATATATATATATATATATATAAACAAAATAAAAGCTTAAATTTTTACAGATATATTCTATCTGAAATTTTACACATGCATACACACACACACACACACACACACACACACACATATATATATATATATATATATATATATATATATATATACATAGAATTATTCACACAAAAACTAATGCAAAGGTTAATGATTTAAATGGCGAGACATCCATCATCATAAACAATTCAAATAATATACAAAAACCTCCGTATCCGTTATGAATGAAATGATCCTTGTTTATATAAATTTCTGCCGTATTAGTTCTTATTTTACTACAAGCTTTCGTCTGTTCCTACAGACATCTTCAGGTATAGAATAGATGTTGTTCTTGTTTTTCTCTTAGTAATAAGAGGACAGCGAAAATATATGTATTTGTTGTATCCGAAAATGCTATTGAAAATGAGTTATTGTTTTGAGCGGCATAAAAGCAACGCTGAGTTTGATTTTAAATTTTTAAAGGTTGTGCGTTCATATAAAATATGGTGATGAACAAATTTTTTTACTGGTAAATTTTTCTGTCAAAGTGGCATGAACTATATTGTTCAATAATTACAGTAATGTCGCACTTATTATCCAAAAGTCGCACTTGGATCAGTTATTTAAATTACGATAAACGTGCAATCAATTTACAAATACATGAATTATTCACACAAAAACTAATGCAAAGGTTAATGATGTAAATGGCGTATTTAAATTGTTATATATATAACAAAACATCTCAAAAAATAATTTAAAATTTACCTTTTTTTAATTCAATTTCTAATCATATAACAAATTTCATCATTTTTCTTCCATAAATTAAATCTATTTCTTTTTTTAGGGTGTCTGTGTTTGATGTAATGCATGCCGGAGAACATTGGTTCACTGTCATATCAAATATCATTGATAGTCAAGATGCCAAATTAATAGAAAATGTATGTATATTTCCTTTTTTTTCTTTGTGTATGTCCAATGGTGTAATGGATAGTGGCTTGAAATGAGAGATTGGAGAACCAAGTTCAAATTCCTGTCAAGTTTGTTACATTCACTTATGCACAAATAGACTTGAGAACGATATAAATCTGTCTCTTCTCTGCTGCTATATCCTTTTCCTTCAATTTCTTTCTTTTTTTCACTCTTATTTTTAAAAAAATAAACTTCCATTTTTCTCTTTGTTTCCTTCGTTTGTTCTCTCACTCCCACCTTTTTCTTTCTTTCTCTTTTTCTTCCTCTTTTCAATTCTACAAATGCAAAACATTCCTTGAAAATTTTACATTTCAATATCAATTAAAGACAAGAATTTGCCTAGAAGAATATTCTAGGGGACCTACCATTAGGCATCTCTTCTTATTTTCTATTCTCCCCAGTAATCTTACATTTTATTTTCCTTTTCAACAGGTGAACAATCTTCACCTGCAAATGGTCATGTGGAGCTGTAATATTCTCCTTCGTCTCTGCCCTGACCACCCCAGCAGCATGCAGGAAACCAAGGAGGCCCTCTATGCCACCTGTCCAACCCCTGAGGACCTATTACGAGAATTCACTTCAATGTTTCCCCAGGTGAAGGAGATGTCAGACAAAATTGTAAGGTAAAAATAAGTCTTTAATTTTTACTAGCTGCTTTTAATATTGCTTTTGGGCAAGAAGAAAAACTGCTTTTCTTAACAATTTTTTCAGGGGTAAGATACTAATTTTTCTAAGGAAACAGAAATGGTGCATAAACGATTCTCCTTCTTTTTGTGGGGATTTTCTTTTCATATCTTTTTAATATTAATTAAATTTAGTAAATGTATTTTATGAACCTATTTTATATTTGTAGCTCTCAAGATATGCATAAAAATGAGCCAAGAAGACAACATTAACTTTCAGCTTTTTTTCCCTTATTAATAAAATTCACCCAATACTGGTCTTGAGGACGCTTCAAGGTAGAGGTGTAGGATATTAATGTAATAGGTGGTGATAGAAAGTGAAAATTATGAGTCAAGGGCCATTTGTTATCTGTCCTCCTTTAGATAATGAATGTTTTTTCTCGTACTTCCCACCTGTGGAATTCCCCTCTGTTTACTTGCTTCCCTGAAAACTACAACCTTCAAAAATTTAAATGCAACATCAATTGCCATCTATCTTCTTGAATCCTGTTCATCTTTTGTCCTTTCCTCAACCTCTCTATACTTATTCTTTTCTTTCATTTTCACTCTCTGTAACCTCCTGCATATTAGTGGCATTCTTGCCTTGCATGGGATGAAATAATTAAAAAAAAACAAATTTGAAGAGGTTATGATTGTAGTATTCAGGGAAGCATTCACACAGGATTCTGTTCCACAAAGTAGCAGTTCTCAGGGGGGGTGTTGTTGGAATTTTTGGGTACCTTGGTGTACTAGTGAGCCAGCCAAAATGAGCTGACTCATTTTATAGTTCACCAATAGAAGGGTTAACTAATCAAAAGGCTCAAAATATTCAATGAGACATGTATAAAGGCGGCCATGTTTTTTTTTTAATACTCACGGCCAGCCTTGGATATTGAAGACTGAAAAATTATGGAACAGCTGCTGGTGGTATTGGCGATATAGTCAAATTCAATAGAGTGTCTGACTTGTGAGTGTTAATCTTTAACGTTGTTTCATTGAACAGATTACATACTGCGCTGTATTATATATTCATAGATTATGGTGAACATGGTCAACAGGGGGAAGCTGTCTGAGTAGAATTTCCTCATTAAAAATTAAAAGGAAATGATGGTGATTTGACTTTGTGAACATAACATGGCGGGTCACATTTGCAATAAGTATAAGATACAGTAGATTAATATTTGATATTATTTAGCCATATTAGCCATATCCAGTTGTTCTCTGCTGGCAGTCATTGAATCAATCAAATCTCGCAGAGAATCCACAGGTAGAGAACACCACTGTTCTGGGATGGCATAGTGCAAACTATACTTTTTAGAGAATTACCTATTTACACTGTTTACGTTGTTTGGACTCTTATCCTCATCTTTATTGCAATATTCACAACGTTTCAGCCATTGTACATTCCAGTCTTCTTCAGGTGATATATGTTGGAATTTCAAACCAAACCCTTTATTTTATTTTGTTCACTGGGGGTAGATTGTTCTCATTCTACATGCCATGCCTTTTATGAGTTATTTCCCTTTAGTACCTCACCTCTCCAAGTTTTTTGTTCACCTCTGCTGTGGCTTGGTATTGAACTCACAACTGTTTGGGTCAAGTCACTGGATTACTTTAACCAATGCTTTTATCCACTGAGCCATGTGTCCTTGAATATGGCAATAAAGGTGAGTCCAAATAATCTAAATAGTGTAAATAGTTACAATACTCATCTCAGAAATATAGACAGAGAATTTCCTGTCCATTAGTTTTATTATATAAGACACCAATTATTCTTAATTGTATTCATATCCATTGATCACCTTAGCCAGAACATGATTTTAAAATTGCCTGCTGTCAGTCAGGTTTTGGTGGATCTAGAAGAATAGCAAGGAACATTTCTCTGATAAAATTTCTATCATAATGATAGATGCTCTTATAACCAGATTGATAGTTGTTGAAGAGGGATCTTATTTGGTGATGTATATTTATGCAAATAATAAATGTACTGTTTTGCATGTAGCATTTTGTCAGTTTGTTGTAGTATTATGAATTGTTAAAGTGCAAGACTTTATTCAATTGTATGTAATATATAGTTTGCTATGTCCCTACAGCATCTCGTGGGTAAAAAGCAAAAGAAGAGAGTGAATGTGTGCTGTGCATGTTATTTTATTCATGCCCATCTGTTCAAACAGCTAATGGAAAGTGATCCACAATGAAGTATTTTACAGTATTTAAGTTTCTTAAATGGATACAAAAAATACACTTATACTTAACATCAGGAAGAGGCAATTAAAATTTCTAGGGCACATACTGAGGAAAGAGGGCTTGGAAAATTTGATACCCACCAGACTGATTGAAAGAAAGAGAGGCAGAGGAAAATGCATAACATACCTAGTGAGATTGATTAAATGTATTGCAGAACATGGTTTAGGAAAGATAACAAAAAGATAAAATTTATTAAGAAGTACAAAGGATAGAAAGTTGTGGAGAGCCATGATCACTCACATACTGAAGGGACATGACATAGAGAAGAAGAATTAATAAAACCTTCTTTGTTGAAGAAGTGCCTTGCACTAAAAAGATTCCTATTTCATGATTGACACTATTAGACAGTCATGATTTTCACTAAATCTTCTAAGTCTCTTTTCAGGGGATTCACTGACCAATTCAAAGCTGCTTTTCTCTCTGAAATCACTTGGGGCAACTAATCTTTATCTTTAGTGGTGCTGGTCATTATCATTTTAAGGACTGAAGAAGGTTTTTAGAACACCTTTCAAATTAATAACCTTCCAAACAATCTTCTAGCCATCATTCACCTTACTATTTATGACAATTTTAAATTCCTTGTCAAGTTGATTTTAACTTGAGAGTTCAGTCCAAGTGTCACTTTGTTCATATGCATTAATGTGACTCTGTATATTTTATGTGTGTTTATGTATACATTTATTGACAAAAGAAATAAAAAGCTGCCAACACTAATATTAAAAAAAAAAGACTCTTTATTTATCTCAGATAAGTTTGCATGAATGTTAGCCTGACTAGAGTATCTACAATTTTGGTTCATATATATTTTAAATAAAAAATTTTATGAGGATCATAATTAAATCCCAAAAAGTTATGAATAAAAAATATAGGATAGAAGATGTTGAAATTGGAGAATGTCAGTTTTAGTGAGAGTATTAATATTGAGTTTTTATGAACAAGCCTAAGTTAAAGTTCACTGTTTTTATGAAAGAAACTAAGTCAACAGTTTTTATGAATGAAATTAAGTCATCTGCTATTATGAATAATATTAAGTCAAAGTTGACAGTTGTTATGAATGAAACTAATTCAGTATTTTCTCATGAATCATTGAGTGCTGGTGACTCTATGGCCAAAATTATAGTGACACAAAATTTTTGATTATGGGAATAAATGCTTTTTTTATATATCCCATTCAAGTACTTTTATTGCAGAGATATATATGTTATAGACAAGCGTATGGTTGCAAGAAGGAAATACGACAACAGCAGAAATAGATTTACGTGGTTTATTTCAACAGGAACGTGTGGGTTTGGGACAGCTACCTTGTGATAAAGTTCATAAGCCGGTTTCAGATCTAGGTCGATCTCTCATAGTAGTTCACACATGTTGACGGTGGTTGATGCTCTCCTGCTGCTGATCGCTCGGCCTGACCGTGACAGTCTGTTTGCGGCCATCTGTGGACTGCCATTGAATTTCCGTGTGACCCCTTTTATAGTGTTTTTTTATGGCTTAACAGGCTCGAAAAACGAAGCGAGTATAATTAGGAGGGAAGCATTTTTATTGGACGAAAAATAGAGCACTTTAAATATTATTTTATTTTTCGACCAGAACACGTGTGTCGGGAACATTTGTGAAGAAAGATAATGGTCATTTTGTGACGGGGCTTTGTCCCGTTTTACATCCGGTTCTCGCTCTTGAGTATTTGCCTGTAAATCAGCTGAGATATGTCTTATTTTATTTTATAACATATATTTCTTGAGCCAATTATAAAATAGTAAGCAGCATTAGTATTCATCAAAAGATTTTAATAAGGAAGATATTATTGTCATCTTTGTATTGTTAAACTTTGGAGCAATTCTCACACTTTTAATCTTTTTGATTGTATTGTATTAACTTTAACATTATTTCTTCAATTTCAAAAAAATTAATAGTGACCATCATATCAAATTAAGACCAAAAACATGACATGTCATTCTTATAGCTTACAATCCTTGATCAGACCCTATAAAATTGGTGCTACAAAATCCACAAAGAGGTTTAACAAAAATTGTATCATTTGAAGACTTCTAACAGCAATAAAAATGGGTAGAACATGTAACTAGAAGAAAAAAATAATGATATAATCAAGATGTTCACTTTCCACATTACTCAAAGCAGAACTTCCATCAATACTAGAAAGAGTGATAACATTTAGTGGACTTGAAGAGTCTAATTTCCTGAAAACTGTTTTAAGAAAAAGATCTTATAAATTTCAACTGACGGTAACAATAGTTGTTTGGTCAACAAATGTTGTATGTTTCCTGTATAAAAACAGCTAATTTTACCAATTGCCATTACCATTACACAGAATAAAGCATGAATGAGTGGAAATGAAAAGGAATCTTAAAGTGTTTGCCAGATGTTGTTATTAAAAGAAACACATGTTAGAGACGGAAGGGAAAGTAGTTATTTAATTTTGAACTCCAAATCATTTTTGTATGAAGCAAGATCAATTGGCACATGTATATCAATTCATCATTTTTTTTTCTATTGGTAAAGTCATTGTACTCCTAATGATGCTGCCTAATTGTTCCTGTTGGAAAAGTCATTGTGTTTGTAATAACATAAAGATGTAAATAAGTCCATATGTTTGACTCCTTGAATTCATTTGCTGCTCTTCTTCAACATGAGATTCTCAATGATTTATGGTCTAATGTAAACACATTCCTTTCTTTACACTTGTGGTTATGGCTCAATGACAGAGTTGAGAACACAGGTCTGCAAGGAAAAACACATTTCAGTTCATAAAAACTTTGTATTGTCTTAATACACTAAATCCAATAATTTATATTTCTAAATAGGTTAACAATTTTTGGTTAATTTTATTGGTTAAAGAATTTAATAAGATGCATAGAAAAAAGAATCAGGATAGTATGGAGTTGTTATTTCTCCTCACAAAAGATGAAATAATTAAAAGTAAAAGCTGTTATCGAATAAAGATATGTGAATCATGTATCCCATGATTCTACTGCCTTTCAATCATTTACATATTCATTATCATAACCAGTACATTTAAATTACAATAAATATTTGCTAATAATTACTGATTTTTTCTAATATGCAATAAATATATTAACAATTTAATCTGAGAAATACGCTTGATATTCTTGTCAAAAATCGAAAATACAAAATGTAAAAATAAATTGAATGTATAAATTAACTTAAAAATAAACAAATATATAATTGATAAGTTTGAACATTACAAATTATATGATAATTAAAAATTTACAATTATGATGTAATTATAAAAAATAACTGGTTCTAAATTTAAATCTTGTGACACTTATAATGTAATTCTAACTTATTCAAATTTGAAAATTAAAATTAACATTCATTTTTTTATGAAAGAGCCTAAATATGAGATTTGTTAATAAGTTCAATAGATTTATCAAACATCCAGCTCTGATGAGTGATTTGATGTGAAACTCATGAGTTGGCAAATCAGATAAGTCACTTAAATTTTTGTTGAATATTATAGCTCTAAATATCTATTGAGTATTTTTGTCAGAATTTCTGCTGGTCTGAAAAACCACATTTAAATTCTCATAATTTAACATGTTTTTTCATTTGTAATTTCATTATTGTCATAAATTATTATCATTCATTATCATAAAATTAAATTTGATTTTAGATTTACTTAGTCAACTTGCTGATCTTTTTAAGTAGAAATTTGGTTTTTCTTTCAAGAAAGATATGTTAAAATGATATTTATAATGATTAATGCAGCTGGCCAATACATTTAAATTATAAACTTCACATTTCTATGTCACTCTTTATATAATATTCTACTATTTCTCAGTCAGTTGTCCATATTTTTAAAATATTGTTTATACATCTATAAAATGTCCAAAAAGTGTTTAATCAAGTGTAATAACTATCAAAATCTTGAGGATATTATTCTACATATCTGATGTCTTGGAATTTAAGAAATACTTCTTTTTATCATGGAAATGATAAAGCAAAATGCTTTGCTTGGAAATTCTTTTCCAATTTTACTCTCAACTCTTCAGGAGTATCTTTACCTGATTTCCTCCCTAGAACAGAATTTCTACTGAGTGATATGCACATAACTCCATCCATGATTTTCACTATCATCTCCAAACTAGATTTCACAAAGCATGCGGACTTGACTTTATTCCTACAATTGTCCTAAGGTAATGTGCTCCTGAACTGTCTCCTGTTCTGTCTAAACTCTACTACAAATGCCTTGCTGCTTCTTGTTTTCCAGCCTGTTGGAAATCTTCCTCTGTACTTCCTGTCTGGTGAACCTTCTGATCACTTGAATTATCATTCTATTAGTCATTTTGGCAAAGTATTAGAGGCTCTAATCAACTTCAAATAGATTGAACTCCACATAGATTTCTTTCAGATAAGCAATATGGCTCTCATTTCTCTAGGTCTACCACCAATGTGTTAACAATTATTATTGAATTTGTCTGTCCAGCTTTAGATAAGAATGGCAAGGCTCAGGCTGTGGCTTTAGATATCTCAAAAGGCATTTGACAGGGCTTGGCATGCTGGTCTTCTTCACAAGATGAAGGGCTATGGTATCTCTGGCCAGATATTTGGCTTAATCCAATCATTCTTAAATTGTGTAATGAAGGTTGAGTTGAATGGCCACATCTCTATATCCTTTCACATTAATGCTAGGGTTCTTCACGGTTCTATCCTTGGACTTACATTCTTAGGTTCATCAATGGCCTTCCTGATGTCATCATTTCTCAACTCAGTATTTATGCTGATGAGACAGCTATTTACTCCTGTCTTAACAAAGTAAAACTGGCAGCTTATCTTGAAAATGACCTCCAGTCTATTGTTAACTGGGGCAAGGAAGGGCTTGTAAAGTTTAATACCTCTAAAACAAAACTGCTATCTTTTAATCACCATAGAGAGCTTTTTTCCATGCTGATATTAACCTCCAGGAGAGCAACTTATTGCACCTACTTGGTCTGACATTTGCTACTGACTTAAAATAGAGAGATTATATTAAATCACTTGCTAGGACTGTAAAAGAAAGTTGATTCTATGTGTCATGCCAGACAATTTTTCTGGTTTGAATCCATTTTGCACATTTATAAATTGACCATTTGTCTGTTCATTGAATATTGCTGCCATATCTGGCTGGTGTTTCTGCTATATCTTGAGATTCTCAAAAAAATAAAATCCAAAGAAGGATCTGTAATATTATTGGTTCTGATCTAGCATCTAAACTTCAGTCACTTTCCCAATGCCATGACATTGGCTTCCCTCTGTGCCTTTTCTAAAAATATTTTCATGGCAGTTGTTCTAATGAGCTCTCCTCTGGTACCTCAGCCACATGAACTTAAGCATACTACTAGATTGGCTACTAGGTCTCATCATTTTACTTTTGAATTACCTATATCTAACCCTAAGTTATATTCTAATAGTTTCTTTTCTCTTTTAAATTCCATGTCAATCATAATCTTTTGTCTTCCTGAAAATTGTTCTTTTATTGTCTTTTCTCCTCACTAAAGTCTTCTCATTCTCTTTCACTCCCAGAAACCTCTTGCACCTTAGTGGCATTATTGCCTTGCTTGGTGTGAAATGATTAAAAAAAAAAGAAAAAGATTGGCAAGCATTCAGTAACAGATATATTTGTTTTCTGGGATGTCAAAAAGGTTAAAGAGACTGATGAAAATTATGAAATATTTTTCCAACAAATAATGGTATATGAAAATATGAAAGAACTGGAAATTGTCTTATGTCACACCTAACTTAATTTGTTAAAAAGTAAAAACATCCTTAAAAACAGACATTTTATTTACTCCAAGCCTTAATTAAAATGCATGAAATACTTTTCTGATCAAACTCATGTCCCTTTTCTATTTTTCAAAACATTTTAAAAATTCCAAATTGATTAAATCTATTCATTATAAATCATCTAGAAGAATTATTGAATCAGCTATGATACTGATTCAATTTGATTAATCAAAAAGTAGGATTTTATAACATATCACCTTTCCAGCTAAGATAAGACTTACAAAAAATAATATTAAAATAGGTACTGGTTAAACATCTTAATATAGATTTTGATTAAATTCCACACTTTCTTTAATACCTAAATAATATTATCATAAATTATATATTTTGTATTTTATTAAAATACAAGGAAGAATCTGCAATGTCCTGATATCGCATCTCATATTCAGTCACATTCCCACTGCTGTAACATAGCCTCCCTGTGCCTTTTCTATAAATATTTTCATGATAATTGTTCTGATGACCTTTCCTCTTTGGTAACTAGACTTTATGAATTTAAGTGTACTACAAGATTGGCAGAATGGTCTGATCATTTTATAATTGAATTGACTAGATGTAACTGTAAATTCTATGCTAACAGTTTCTTCTCTCACACTTCTTTCTTATGGAACTCTCTTCTGGCTTCCTGCTTTCCAGTTAAGTTTGATCTTCAAAAATTGAAATGCAATGTCAATTGTTATCTTCTGTCTTCCTTATTTCTATTGTTCTTTTATTGTTCTCTATCCTTAATAATGTTTTCTTTTACTCATATTCTCTCATACTAAGTAACTTCTTGCATCTTAGTGGCTTTTTGCCTTGCTTGGGGTGAAATATTCACCGTTTTCTCTGAATATACACACTTTATTATTCTAAATATAACTTCCTTTCATTTTCTTTTCCTCTATCCAATCACCATATTTACATTTTATTTTAGCATGTTTCCTATGTACAAATGATTTTATTGATTTGCTCACTGATATTTATTTTTTAATTTTATTAACTGTTAAAAATGTTTCAAATTAATCACAGCATTTCTAAGTAGCAGGGTTGCTATGGTAGTAGTGTTATTTTAAAATAAAAAATAAATTAAACCTTCAATTTGTTTTTACAAATTCCATTTTACATAAATAATGTTGTAATTTCATGTGTAAATGAAGGGGAAAGACTATAATCTATATAATATGCATTGCTAGGTCAGCTGATAAGAAAATTGGTCCACTGTATTATGTGAGACAATTTTTCCATCCAGAATCTATCTTACATATCTATAAGTCTACCATTTATCCATGCTTAGACTATTGCTGCTACATATGATCTGGTGCCCCTATTATTTACCTTGAGTTCCTTGATAAAATCCAAAGAAGAATCAGCAATATTATTGATCCTGATTTGCAGCTCAGCTTGAGTCACTTTCCCACTGCCATAAGGTTGCCTTTTTGTGATTTTTTTATAAATACTTTCATGGTAATTATTTGGATGAGCTTGTCGCTATGGTACTTGGACTTTTAAAATTTAAGTGTTGTACTAGACTGGCATCAAGATCTTATCAATTTACAGCTGAGCTGGCTAGACATAAACGTAAATTCTATGCTAATATGCTTTTCTCACACTTCTTGCTTGTGGAACTCCCTTCTGGCTCCATGCTTTCCAGCCAGCTTTAATCTTTAAAAATTTAAATGTAGTGTCAATCACTATCTACTGACCTTCTGATTACTCTTTTCTCTTCCTGCTCATTATTAATGTTTCTATTCCTAATTCTTCCACACCCTGTAACCCCTTGTGTCTTAGTGGCTTTACTGCCTTGCATGGGGTGATACCAATTAAAATAAAATGGATTGATTTACATAAGTGAGAGGATTTAACAAGCAATAAGGATGAACAAACACAAGGGTAATTAATTACTAGATTTAAAGAAAACATACATATACAAAGAAATAAATGGGGAATTTACAAATTATAATTGAGTTTGTGGGGCCCAACTTATCTTACAGTAAGAATCCATTTAACTTGATTCAATGCTAGTATCTTTTATGCCAACCAGACGGCTTCAGAGATGATTAAAACATGTCTTTACAGAAGCATATCAAAACAGTAAAGAGGAAGAGTTTAAAATTGTTCTTTTTGGCACCAATAGAAGCTGGCTTCTGATTGGCTGGTAGAATGTGTTTTTGTGAAGTAGCGGAAGGCAACTACATTTCCATTATAATTTTTAATAATAATAATAGCAGAAAATATGAAAAGCCATGTGATTTGTGATGAATGTATTCTTTATGAAGACAAGAACTGATATAAAACATTCAGGAAAATTATTTGGTTGATTGAAAACAAAAAGCCTATTTTATTTAATTTTTGATATATTTGTTTTCATTCTGAACATCTCAATGTTCATTTCTTAAATATTTGAAACAACAACTTAATACTTTGAAAAACTTTTAAGTAAAGATTGTTTGCAATATGACACTTAGTAAAAAAGAAACAACCAAACTAATATTGGTATTGGGTGTCTCTTAGCTATTATTTTTGCAACTAACCTCTTGCTTGTGTGCTGTTTGCTTCATTCATTTTAGGCACCTTTCTAACGTCACTCAAATGACAAATTTCTTTGGCTATGATAACAAAACTCCAATGAGGTAAGTTTCTTTCTTTCTCAGTTACTTCTTTGTAAATTTTTCTTCCTTTTTTACAGGCTGAGCTTGACATGAGGGACAAAGTAAAAAAAAAAAACTGGGTTAATGTTGTTCAATGTGTGTTAATGTCATTCAGTGTGTGTTCTCTTTCAGCACCACCTCCACAGCCACTGACTCCACCCAGTTGAACTAGTGAGAGAAAAAAATGATTGCTCTGGGTACTTGATAAGGAATAGCCAAGATTTTGCAAGGGAACCTACAGTACTAGAGATTTCAAATGAAACAAAAAAGTATTACTCAAAATACATGAAAGTTATTTACTTTTAAAAATTGATTTGATATAGGAAAACATTTACTTAAAATATTAATTTACTTATAAGGAAATTAGCAAATTCTATTTTCTTGGTTAGTGTTTGCCTTTTCTTAAAAATGGAGGATTGATTTCAACTTTATTTTTGAAATGATCTTTGTCTTAGACAAATTTTATTAAATGAGGCATTTTGTAAAGACTGAATTATTTTCAGAAGTGCAACACAACAAAATTATGTTTTTAAAAAAACAAACAAAAAGCAAAAAGTGTTTTTAAAATAACTGAGCATGTTTATTTTGTTGCCTTAGATTGATTCAGTGTCAGATAATTTAAAAAAAAGAATTATTTCACAGATCTTATTGCAATAAACACACACACACACACACATATATATATATATATATATATATGAGGGTAAGTAAAAAATTATCCACATATTCGCCATAACATATCTTTTGGTTTGTCACACTGCCTTCTGCTCATACATGCTTATAGTTGGTACTATTATGGTCATGGGATTGAAGTTTGAGCTTGATTGTACCAATTTTCTTGCTGCACTTACAGTGCAAACATGGCTGCTCTGCTAGTGGTTTGCACCAATGAGGAACAAAAAGCAGTGATCTGAATCTGCAGAGAACATGCTACCTCATCAATGTAACTCACCATTTCACCCTTAACATCTCTTGAACTTGCTCAATCTCCTCATCAGTGGTGGAAGTTAATGGGAATCCTGCTTCCTCTTTGTGCATCATACTTATCCAGCTACTTCTAAATTTCATGATCCACTCATATGCACTTCTACATGGTAGTCTACTGATGCCAATACTGTATTAAAAGCTTCCAATGAATTTCATCCCCTGACACACCTTCTGACCAGAGAAATTAGGTTGTAGTGAGTTCTGATAAAAATAAAATAATATATAAAAATAAAATATATAAACAAAAATAAAATATATAAACAAAAATAAAAAGAATTCAAATTAAATTAAGGCAATTATGCTTTTCTTTAAAACCCTTATCTCTTTCTCTTTTTCTAACTTTCTCTCTCTCTATCCTTCTCTTTCAATTAACAAGAAGGCAACCCTCAAATAAAAAGAGGAAGAAGAAGAAGAAAAGACTATACCCAGATGAAAAATGCCAGAGGTTTGTGGGACCAGAGCCTACTTATTTATGACAATAAATCTACCAAGATAAGACAGGCTTCACACATTTCTGCTGTATAAAAAAAATGACAAACAAAGGAATGCCAGAAATCAAAATAATTTGGACCAATCAAAAAAACTTAACACAAAAAGACTTTTGATGATAGCCGAAACCAAGATTCATGCCAGAGTCTTGGAGCCTGGTCAAAAGGATATAAGCTCACAGCTCTGAGCTAGATGAGGAGAAGGGATGGCAAAAGAAATCATGGAGAAGAGATGCTACCATCAGCCATATGTGACATGTGAAGTAGTTAAGAGGTCATCTACTAATGTTATAACCTGCCCTTCTAAGAGCTGAGAAAAACACAGTAGATTGACACTGACCAATTTCTAAAATGACTACTACTGTCAAGTTCTGACTTCTCAACTGTCAAAACTACCCACTACCAAGTCAAAACAAACTTTCTCTGAACTGCTGCAAAGATCTGTCTTAGAAACAAACATTTTGTTAACTCAAATATCAAAGGACCCACTCTAATCTAAATCAAATAAATAAAATTATTTATTTATTATTATTTATTTTCGTTTATTCCAAATTTTGTGATAAAATAAATACCAGGAATATCCTGGCAAAATACCATAGGATCACTGTTCTTTGTTTCTCTTTGGTGTACAAAGCTAGCAGAGTTGCCATGTTTACACTGTATCAGCAGCAAGAAAGCTGGTGTGATCAAACTCATATTCTTGTATTAAATAATTATCAATTGAGAATGCCTGGGTTATGTATTGAAACTGCAATGAAGAGATGAACAATAATAAACAATAAGGTTTAATAAACAGCACACATGCACATACATACATACATACATACATACATACATATATATATATATATATATATATATATATATATATATATATATATATATATATATATTCGAGAGAAAATATATATAAAAACTGTTCAACATTTGGATATTTTTTTTATCATGCTGTTTCTCAGTCTAAGCTTTCAGCTCATATGAGGCATCATCAGAGTGGTTATATAGACATTTCAACTAAGTTAGCTAAGTCTATGGGAGAGTATGGTTGTGGTAAAACCAATATATATAGTGGGTTTATTATTAGTATCAGAGATACAATCTCTGAACGGGCATGTAAACTGATACACTATATTGGTTTTTTGTAGAGGATTTAGTTGTGTGCTTGTAGGATTATTAGAGACTATGAGGTCAATTGTTTTAAATTTTTTATAATATATGATGAGCTTAACTTGTTTAATTATTATTACTAATGGGTTTAACATTTCCACCTATTATGTTTTTGAGTGTTGTTTCATCATGTTTGTAATTATTATGCATTTAGTTACAATAGTATAAGTTAATAGTATTATGTTTATTTTAACATACCCTATATGGTTACAATTCTTATTAATATTATCAATTTTGTTAGAGGTATTATTAAGTTTATTGAGATACATTTTAATTTGTTGATCAATGATGGAATTAGGAAATCCATTATTAATAAAGTTTGTTTAATGTTATGTAATTCTTTATAGAATATAGTTTTGGAAGAAGATATCATTTGTGTGCATTGGATTAAGTTTTTATAACAGCTAACTTATATCATTGGGGGAATTCATTATTATTATTAAGAAGACATGAGTTAATGCTACTTGGTTTTCTATATAGAGAATTAGTAAATTTATGTGTGCTGGAATCAATAAATTCATCAAGGAATGGAATTTTATTATTAATATTAATTTCTAATGTAAATTTGAGGACGAAGTGACTTTCAAATTTAATTTTAAGTTGAGTAATATCAGTATTTTTAGCTAAAATGAATATATATATATATATACATATATATATATATATATGGGTGTGTGTGTGTGTGTGCAAATATATAGAAAAATAGGAAAGAACATGTTAGGTAAATAATCTGGAGTTCTTTAGCATTTTTGTTTTTATTTTAAAAAAACAATGCTCCATACAGAAGTAGAGCTTAAGTTATAATTATTTTAAAAAAAATATGATTCCTTTGCTACATAAGAGTTCTCATGTTTCAAAAACAAGAGCCAAAAACCTCAATATAATTATTAAAATTAAATTGAATTAAAGTATCAACCCCTGTTTCATCCTCAAGTGAAAATTTAGGAATAACCAATCTTGAAATTTGCACATCTTTATAAGCATGTTCATTCATAAAAGTAATTACTATGGAAACAGTTGGAGCGAAAATTTTGATAAGGAGCATCAGAGTTAATAATTTGTATCCACATATCAGTCACCTTCGGAAAGAGGTCAAGCTGGGACATCCATTTCAAAGTGAATGATGGCATTCATATACGCACATCGTCTCGTCCGTCACAGCGACAGATAGCTGTTGGCACCATCATACGTCATTAAGTGTCTAAAGAATTTTTTTTTTCTCTAAAGGGCTGTTTTGTACATAAACACATCACACTGAGCTACAATTTGTTTTTTTGACAACTTCATAAAGGGTTTTTCTATCTTATGATTGGGTTAAGCTTTTAAACCTTTTATTAGACTATGAAATTTTATTTTTTTATGCTAATTATTTAATGCAAAAATTTGTTGATATTGGCAAAAAACTGTTAACTCATGTCTATGGTTTAATAAATTTTCATTATTTAGAAACTTGATAATGTGTAGTTTTTCATGTAGGCATAAAGGGCATGGGTCATCCCAGGTTTTACAAGTTCTTGTTCTATTTATTATTTTCCATTTTACTTTTGGTGTTTTATTCATTTCTTTTAAATGCCAAAAATATTTCGATAGGGATATCTGATTTCTATTTCTAATATTATTGCGGGAGCTTTTGTGTTGTCTCCATCTAATTTTAAATTCATTCTTTGTTGAACCAATGTATATCCTTTCAGTGTTAGGCCTCTCAATGGATAAGATAGTGCATTGGTATACCACAGATTTTGTGTGGCATTTCTTTTCCAACAGGCGGTCTTCAGGGTTTCTACAATCACATAATTTTTCATTATTTTTGTCTAATTTTAGTTTAGGATTTTTATTAATACTGTTTTGGCATGTGGGTTTTTCCAGGAAAATCTAGAAAGAATCATAAAAAAACATAATATGTTTTTTTTATGATTTTTTCTAGAATTTCAATGCAACTGTAACTTAATTTTAATGTGTTTTTATTAAAGATTTTGCTAAGTCTGCTATTAGTAGGAAAGTGTTTTTCAATTAAAGCTAAGAACTTATGTCCTAGCTTAATACTAGCCATTTTGTTGAACTGAGGGGGTATACTGAATGGTTTTTCTTTTCCTGTTTTTCTTCAGGTTAGTACTATTGTTTCTATAATTGATGTTAGCGTTTTTGTATCCACTATTTCTTAGAGCTGTGTTATAAAAATTATTGTGTTGTTGGAATATTTCTTTATCAGCAGAGTTCATGCTGATTCTTTTCTCTATTGATGTGGGTATATGCTTAATTATAGATGGAGGGTGGTTTGACTTAGGGAGTACATACAAGGGATTAGCGTTAAGTTTTCTGTATATGTTGTTCATTAAGTCTAGAGTTATGTCGAGGAAGTTTACCCTTTTTAATTTAGTATTGTCTGTAGTTTTTAAATTTAGTTTTCTGAATTCACTATATATTATCTTTCTAATTTTATCTATTTTAAAATTATCCTTCTTTAGGTATCCATTGTATTTGATACCATAAAGTTCAACATTATCAGAAGGTGACCAACTATAACAAACACTTGAAAAAGGCAAGAGGGTACAGCCCCCAAGATGAGGACACTAGTCCAATTAAATCAGTACATAACAAAAACAGAAAAAATTGCCATAATGAGACTCTATAATCCATAGTGTGTTTTTTCTAATTTTCTGTTTATCATCTTTTTAGTTTTAATATACTGTGTCTTATTTTTTCCTTCATCTCTGTTGCCATGTCACATTGAATGTTCATTTCAAATAACACATTTTTCTGCAGCGCACGTATCAAACTAATAGAGCAAGGCTATGGAGATGGAAGTGCTGACATAGATCGAATGCAGGTAAATATATTCCAGCATCATTCCAGCCTATTTTGTAATGCTCTTGCCAACTTTGTTCATACACACTAATCCAGTCTTTCTATTATTGTTAGCATTTTAGCTGATCCATTCTTCAGTGCTTGTCAGGTGCAATCCATGAGTAAAAAGGAAGTTTTCAACTCCCAAAAGCAAACAAACAGGAGATTTGAACATCCAAACAAAGTTGGATATAATAGTGACTCTTCTTAAAATTACAGACAATACTCTTGCAGTAGATCATGCTGCTGGGCAGTCTCAGCAGAATCTAGCTGTCAAAAACAGATAATTTTCTGAATATCAATCCATGTAATAATTATCGATGTGTATTTATTTATATATTTCCTGTCCCATTTGATAAAGTGAGATAATTTTATATTTTTTTCATAAAGGGAGATACAAATATTTTCTTGATAACAGTAGATAAAATAAAGAATTTTGACATCAATCAAATCATATAATAATTATCATTAGTGTGTACTTATATATTTCCTGTCTCATCTGAGGACCTAACAAGACAGACTGAAATACAAGCAGTTGTTATAAGCATTTATTTACAAGTTGCAATTACTTTCAATTCAATATATCACAGGGTTGTTATTAACACTGCCACAGAAAATGTATCAGTCATTATATATTTTATCTGAATATGTGAATTATGGCATCCTAGATTCAATACACTTTTACCCTCTAAATATATAATTGAATAACTATTTTAAGAGATAAATTTAGTAATAATTTTGTATGTGAAATTACAAGTTCTCATATTATTTAAATACATTCTAGTTTTGCATTGGCATCCAAGATTCAACACAAACTTACTCTATAAATGTAGAATCAATTTTAAATAATTCCTTATGTTTTATATTGTTTTGTGCATTTAAGAAAATTTTGTCCAGTGAATATTATAAAATGGGAAATTCCCTTGAAGAAAGAAGAAAGGATCAGATACAGGCATGGCAGGAGGTTGATAGGCAAAGATATTCACAGGCATTGTACAAATGCCATGAAGCAATAAGAGCACAAGCCAGGAGATGTTGTTCAGAGGCAAACTAATGAGACAGAAGAAGAGGATAATAGGGGGAGAGCAGAGAGTGAGAGAGAGAGTGAGAGAGAGAGTGAGAGAGAGAGAGAGCAGTGCAAAGAAGACAAAAAGAAACAGAGGAAGAAGCTGATGCAAGAAAAGCTGCTGTGAGAGAATGTATAGCTGAAAGGATTCAAAATGAAACAGAGGAATCTAATGCATAAGAGAAAATATGAGAATGCAAATGGATGAATTTCTTTGACAAGAAACTAAAGAGCAACATAATAGAAGAAGGAATGAAAAACTGGTACCATGAGAAATGCAAGAAATGCACAAAACAGAGTTCATAGAATAAATAATCTTCTGTTCACTGAAGCCAATTATTAACAACATAACTGTGGTGGATAAAAAATAAGCCATCATTTATGATGACACAGGTACACTAGTTTATAATAAAAAATAAAGACAGCTAGGAAGAAGTTAGAATAATGTAAATGAAGTATGTATTTTCTAGAAAGAGAGCATGCTAATAATGTAAAAAAAATGTGTTTCATACCTTCTCTCTAACCTTGAAAAGGAAAACTAGCTTTTTTACAAAAGCTCTTTACTCACAAGTTCAGCACATCATGTTGCAAAGGGCTGTCTCTACTTATGAATCCTAGGGTACATCTTGTCTTGGTGGTATCTACTAGAAGACTGTGTCTCTACAGAGAAGCTTTGCTGACTGGTTGTTAAAAGTCATATGATCAGTCAAGCACAATACATACTAATTGGGGAAAGAGGAAGAAAATTAACCCAGTAATGATATTAACTCTTTAAAATTAAAAGTCAATTCTCTTAAAATCTTAATTTGGCTGGGTACTTCAAAAAAGTTACTAGGTATGTTGATTTTATATTATGAATTATAAAAAAAAAGTATTTTTCCTCCTTTTTTCCCCTATTTTATCACAGGAATTTTTTAAATACAACATTTTCTAGGTAGAGCATATATGGTTTAATGCCTTCTTCATGTATTAATATATTTTCTATGTTTTGCTTTTAGCATGATCTGAAACAGTGTTTTCATCTCAATATATACCAATGTGCAAATGTGTATCTTTGTCAAATCAATCCTTGACTTCTTAAAGAGATATCTGTATTTGTCTTTATTTACAGATGTCAAGTTTGAAACTGTGCTTACATCATTGATAACTGTAGTACTGGTGATGTCCTTTTTACTAATTCATAGTCATACACAGTTATTAATGACATAATCACTGTTTCAAACTTGACATTTGTAAATAATAACAAAGTACATATAACTCTTTAAGAAGTCTGAGACCGATTTGACACTGTGTTTATATTAGAAACAAGACCTCTCCCTTCTAAAATGTTAAAAAATCAATATTTTTTGATTCTGTCAAATGTTGTGACCAGTCAATGTAAGTAGTACCACACATTATATTTGTGCATACATTCTTGGGAAAGGCATAAATCCAACCTTATTTAATACAGTCCATTGTCCAGTTACCAGTCATCTTGCTATGGCCTGGTCACTGACATGTCACAATAGTAGTCAAAGAAAAATAATTTCTTGTCTAGGTCTCTATCAGGCCAGGGATTCTTCCTTCCTACCTGATTGGAAAAACTCAGTGTTGTTTGCTAAATGATACTTAGAGAAGAAATAACAGATGCCAATTCTCTTTACTCAATGAAATATCACAGAGGATAAACAATCAGACCTAAAGTGAGCCTTATAAGCTAAAATTATGTAAGGGAAGATAAAACTATACAAATCAATTTAAAAACTATTTTGTTAGAATGTGATTCTCAATTTGCCATGAAACTAGATTCTTGATAGTTGCTGGACAAAGCCAAATTCAACACAAAAGATATAATTATTGAATACCCATATTTATAACCAGTATCTTTTGTGATGAAGATGTTATCCATACTGGATGTATTCATTAATTTTTTTGAAAATTTACCAAAATCTAAATATTCAGCAAACAGGGATAAATGTGCCTGTAATAAGATGTAATGTAAAAAGGACGTTTTTTTCCCATGACACTGCTTTTTTAACTACCTTCACTCTTTGGCAAAATTTATTGTTTTAAAAAGCAATTATTTATTAGAATTGGAATAAAATCAAAACACATGATGAAAGGGAATTTATGCATTTTTTTTGTTCTTGAGAATTTAAAAAAAAATATTAAACACTATTTATTATTTACAAGAATAATTTCATGTTTACAACATTCTAAAATCTAATACAATTGAATTAGAACTAATGTGATTTATCATTTATAAAGAAATAAAAGTGAAAATATTTTATTCATAAATTTATAAACACTTACTAAATTATTAAAATATGTGAACCAACTATTAGGAAATCCTTATTATTTGTCATTTTATAAAGTTTGAATTGACAATTAGCCGATCTTTTGCCAACCATTCCAATAAATAATATAATAAAATAAATAGGGTAAATAAACAATTTTGTCAGAGTTAACTCCTCCTTCAGTTCATAACCCTTTCACCAGGGGTCTCTCTTTCCTGGCTATAAATAGCCAATGACCCTTCGCCTCGATCTCTTTTTTCCTTTCAGGCCTGTGCACTAACACCTCGAGGTAAATTTCTCTTATTCCTAGAGGATTTCAACTATCAACCTCAAATGTAGTCGCTAACAAGAATAGCGTGGAATCATGCTAAGCACAATATTCACACACCAAGCACATACAGAATATTCACACGCATGCACATACAGAATATTCACACACACTTCGCCCTTTGTACTGTTTCCCTGTATTGTAACTTGTTATGAATATATATTTGTGTATACATATATTATCGGTCTTGTTTTGTTTGCTTTCTTTTCCTTCTTCTTTGGACTTAATCAAAGTCCAACCTTTTTATGTAGTTGGGCTCGGCGGGCAGGAGTATCTGAACCTTGCGTTTCTTCTACGTCTGACTTCTATCAACAACATGACAGCCACGCCATGAACCCTCAACAAACCGTAACCACCACGGGCCCTCTACAATTTAATAATGTTTATGATTTTTGTTGTCTATTCTTGAGGACAAAGAAAATGTATAAATTCACTTCCATCATGTGTTTAGGTTTTATTCCAAATCTAATCATCACTTTTTAAAACAATAAACATTGTCAAAGAGTGAAGGTAGTTAAAAAAGTGGTGTCAGGAAAAAAACTATTATTGACAGTATGTCTTATTGCAGGCATATTTATCCATGTTTGCCAAATATTCTTTCTGTGATGTTATATTTACATTTTATAAAAATCTTTTTCTCAGAATGAATGTAGTAAATGGATGGATACAGCTCAGTTACTTGTTGCCAAAGTTCTCCAAAAACCAATATCAGAAGTTTTCCCTGACTATAACCTGTCTCATACAGATCAAATGAGGGCAGCAATCAAAGATTCACAGTCAGAGCAAGAACCTCTGATCTCCAGTACTGATCAAGAGAAACAGGTGAGATATTTGTTGAATGAAAAATGGATTAATTCATTAATCTACCTTGCATTTGACACCTGAGTAGAAATTGGAAGTGAAGTTATTTTATTCAACAATAGAACTTAAACTTAAACACACATTTAGCAGGTTATTTTATGGCTTTTTACTCCAACTCCTATATTGTACTTTTTTAAAACTTGTTAAGGTAAATAACAAATTTTTGATGTTTATAGCCATATCATGCTGAAAGCACCTGTTAAGTTAAACCAACTGGTCAATACTTATTTCAGAAACCACTTGGGTACACAGAATTCTGTAAGATTTGCAGGAGTAAATCCTGAAAGAATTCCACCTTTGGAATGCAGGGAATTGGTTAAAGATGGTGGTGTTTACAATGAGAGACTGTGGTTTCAGATCACGTTTTTCATCTGCTTGATGGAGGAATGTCAATGTCAACAGCAAGCAAATCTCTAAAAATGAGACACTATAATCTTTAATAGAAGTTGTGACTGCTAATTCTACTGGGTTCAATAGAATGTAACTGAAAAACATTACAATTACTGAATCTAACCATTCAACAGACTTCATTTGAGGATGATTCGATGAGGAGGAAGGAAAAGAGATAACAGATTTTTACATGGCAGACAAGTACTTATATCATATTTGATACCATAAAAAACACACACGCATATTAGACACCCCATTATTTCAGCAGGGTATATTTAGGAAAAGAGATTTTTATATATTGTCCGCTAGTACATTAAATGTTAGTGGAACTTTGTTCATGTTCCTTATTTAACCCAGTTCAAATCAGCTTTGCTTTCATGCATTTAGAACAAATTTATGAAATCCTAATATTTTTTCTTCATAATCAGCTGGCATTTCCTGTGCAACAGATGTTTTTTGTATGCATTGATAAAACCTGCTGTTTCATAAGCTGGTAACACAAACTTTCTGATTCTGCAAAGCTCTGAATCTTTTCTTCTGCTAATCTCCTTGTAGAAACACTCCTACCTGAATTCCTCTGATCTACCACCCATTTTTTTTATGTCATTTGAAAGTTTGGGCCAATGTAGGGTTGGACAATGAAAATTTTGTCTTTAGTTGATTTTTTTACTGTTGTCAGCCACATATCATTTTTTCAAAAGTTAAGCCAAAAACTCTTGCTGTTGCTCTGTTCCGATTCTCCTTAAACTAATCTATCAATTGTAGTTTGTAGTTAATAGTGTAGCTTAATCTCTTACCACTTGCATCCATATTTTGAAGCTAAAATTCTGTAAACTCAATCAGTATAGTTGGTATTGTATTTACTGGTACCACCAGATGTAAACACACCTACCTCTTCACTAGTCATTTTTCTTTGGATGTTTCATCTGACAGACATATTTCTCTGTGGTCTTAATGTTATGTTACTATGTTACACAGAGTAGTGTTTTACCATTATCAGTATTCAGTTATATTTCTTCTAGTTGATTAATAATATGAGTGTGTGGGTGGTATATTTAGGCATGATGTATCAGCTGGTACTGACACATGTCACTGGTACTTTGTTAAATAATTCCTTTTACAGTACTGACAATATCGATGACATTGATGATGATGGAGGAGGAGGAAGAGTAAATAATGCTATTATGGTGTTGGACTAAGCATAGGTTATTGCCTAGAGTAATAAGTGTTGGGGGACATTATTAGAGGTGGGGTGATTTTTAAATCATTTTTTTTTAAAGAAAACATACATCTTATATGCTGCTAAATATGCTAAATCAATTTTATCAATTGATCAAAAGAAAACTTTTATTTGCAAATTAATTAAATTTCATACTTGAGACTTAATATGATACTGATGTTTATTATACTAAGTTAAGGAGTGTTCAAAGTTATAGAGGGGGGGAATAGGGTTTCTTCCAACTGGGGAGAGACTGCTTACCTAGAAAAAATCAGTATTTAAAATTCGTTTTTTTTAATTTTTTTTTTTTTTTTACTGTTAGTTCACCCAATACAAGGCCCAGGGACCATTCAACATAAAGAATTACTGAGTGAGATTATCAGGGAGGGGAAAGGGTGAAGTAAGTATAGAGATGAGTAGGATGCTTGAATAGTGACCATTGGTATTGGCAGGAACTATCTCAGCCGTAAAGCAGGCCCTCTGATGTAATATTTATACTAGACACCTTATGTTCTGTTTGAGTGGCTTAGGCAGCAAAGAATAGATCTGAAAATTTATTTTTTTAATTCAAGTGGTCATCTATTGATTAATTTAGGCTTATGGCCACATCTTGTTGAAACACCATTTCCTGTACAATCAACTTAGTTAAGAAAAATTGACCGTGGTCAGTACCTAGATAGGTGACCACTTGGGAATACCAGGTGCTGTAAGCTTGGATGTGAAGTTGGTGTAATGGATATTGCTCAGAATTGGTAATCAGGGACCAGAGTTCTAATTCCAGTTTGGTTTGGTATATTCACTTATGCACAAATACCCTTGGAAAAGGTATGAATCCACCTCTTCTCTCCCCCAGCTATAGCTTAATTAATAGGACTTATATCACTAAATCATTATTATCTCAAAAAAAAAAATTTATAGTCTAAAAATATTTTTTGGCTCTAAATAACATGCAAAGGGTTGATAATCCATAGAAAATGAATCAATCAATTAATCAATATTGATTAATTTCATGCTAATCTGAGAAGAACACATAAAGATTTTAGTCAGTTATCTAGATATTTTTGTAAATACTCAGCACATGGAAACTTAGGAAGCACAAATGAAGGTAATTTCTGCTCAGTTTTAACATAATTTCCAAGATGCAAATCAAGACAGTTTTTTTTATTATAGATTTAGGTTCTTTCATAATATAGTGTTTTGATTCAACACTCTTTAAGATTCTGGGTTGGCATAAAGAAAAGACAGTAATGTGTGCTATAAATTGTATTAAACGAGGTTGCTGTTAGCCACTAGTTTGTAGTGTGAAGAGTTACTATTTGTTACAGCTGAAGAGGAAAACTTTCAAAGAAATTGAATTCAACATTTTCAAAAGAAAGAAATTTCAACACATGGAGGAATTTTACATACATATATAAAGACTAATTCAAGAAAAGAGAAAATATACTTGTGCATACTGAAAAAAAGGGAAAAAAAACATTTATAGGTTTTGCTGTTAAAAAATGTGTGTGCATGCAATAATATCACATGGATGGCTGAAATTAAGATTGCATGCTAGGAGAAGAAATCTACCCTAGTGGAGAGAAGTCCTGTTGTTTTTGCTACTACATTTTGGAGAAAAAGGGAGGAAGGGGGTTTATTGGTCCATTCTTATATAGTCTTGAACAGTGCCGCCTAGCAGGTGTCTTGGCAGACAAGGTGGAGGTAATCCCTACAAAAACTATACAACGATATTACTTACAGTTTATATCTCTAGCAGGACGCTGAAACAGACCCAATCAAACCGGAACATATAGTAAGCCTAACCTGATACAAATCTTTCTCCCTACAATTGATAAAAATATCAATTGCTAAAAAAAGAGGGCATATATTATTTTTAGAATACTCAATAACTATCATATTTACTACTGTAAAATTTATTTCAGAATCAAATGTCAAAATGAGGAATTCACATTGGACATAAGTGTAATATTTTGAAAATTTTTCTTAATCTTATCAATGAACTAAAGGCTACATATAATGGTCGATGCTAAAATAGATCCTCTGATTTTTCTTGGCTAGAATAACTTGCAATGTTGATTTACTTCTTATTACTACCCTGTTCACATGTATATATATCTAGTAGATTTATTTTGAGAGTTCAAAATCATTTACATGGAGATGACTTATTTTCCACCCTGCAACTTCTTTCCCATAGATGCAATATCACAAACCTATCACTACTCTATCACTATTTCAATGGCAGATTTTCAGATGACCCTGATTCTTTAGTTACACCAATTCAGACTTTTGCAGTTAGGACAAGTCATCCTATGTCCATGGAGTCAACTCACCCTCATTTCTTCCATATTCTAATTTTTAAGGAGGAACTTCTATTCAGACAGTTTTTTTCTAAAGAACTGCTACTTTGTAGAACAGACTCCCATGTGGACACTACAATTTTAACCTCTTTAAGTTAAGGGTCAGTCATTATCTATTCCCAGTATCTTCATAATCTTCATTTCTTACCACTTCTTCCTACATTCATATCTTATACCTAAATCAATAACTGTCTACCTTGAGTGAATTTTGTGCTTTGCATTGGGTGAACTTTTAATGTTGAGAAAAATTAAAATTTTTATTTTTTCTTAAGCAGCCATATATCTATGTCTGTAGTTTAACAGTTTTTTAAAATAATTTTATGAAAAGGATAATATATTGTGCAAACTGAAAACTGATTATTTCATACCTAAATTGAGGATTAGTTTAAATGCATAAGTAGGATGTTGTATAATACACTGGATCATATTTTATGGAAATATAGTAATTCAGTGTCATTTTATAAATTTCAGGTAGAGATTATAATCAGCCAAGAAGAGAGCATTTCAAGTACAACCTTAAAAGAAGACATCCAGTCGAAATCTGGGGAAAGTTTAGAAGAGAAAATTACAGAAAAGTTCTCAGCAACAGAGGAGAGTCTAATACTTGAAGAGGAAGAAGTAGAAGAAGAAGGAGAAGAAGAAGCAGAGGTGGAAGAAGGACAGATATCAACTGGCTCATCAGAACCAGAAGAAAGTGATGAGCAAATGGCAATTGCTTTATCTGAAAAAGAAGATTCTAAAACTCAAATACCATTGATGTCTGAGGTAAAACTGGAAGGAAGACATACTGATGCGAAAATATTAAATATTTATTTTTGCACATATTATGTTATTATAATAAATTCATTGCATGGTATTCATTATACAATTCTCAATTATTTAGAGGAAGATTCATGAAGTTCTTCCATATCTGTTGAAGATTTTTAAATGGTTGGTGAGGCTCATGTGGGTAAAGTATGTTTTAAAACATTGGTTGCAGAAGAGGGCCTGGCAGCCAGTGGAGACTCCAAATTTATGGAGCTACTTTTCTTATGTTCTTTATTTGTGGCTTTATTCTGTAAGGAATGTTACCTGATAGATCTTGCACTGCCATGTCATTTTGGCAACAGATTTTGTTTTCCTACTGATGGTGGTTGAGTTCACTGGAGATAATGGCCTTCTCATAAAGTCCTTATATCTTTTCAGTAATGCCACACTTACATCTACCTTAATCAAAAAATATGATTATTATAAAAGAATTATTCCTGTAATAATCCTATTCTGTCAGTAATGCTTGAATTAATTCCTGGACACTGACAATCCCTTTCTTCCTAATTTTAATCCATTTCTATAGTAAACATTATTTGCAATACATTTTTAGAGTAAAATTATTTTAATATAATAAAATTATCAAATTTATTTAGAACACATATTAATCTTAAAAACATATTTATAATACTACATTTCTATAGTAAAATTATTCGTAATGTAATAAAATTATTATGAAGTCTCCTTGCAATATATATTAATCATAAAAAATTATTTGTAATACATTTCTGTAGTAAAGCCTTATGACAAAACAATTATAAATACAATTTATACAAATTATATTATAAATACAATTTAATTATGAATCTCTTTCTTTCCCAATTTTTTCTAATGTGCAAAGTTTTGTTTCGTTTGTTTGTTGGTTGGTTGGTTTTATAACATATCAATGCTTGTTGACTTATTTAATGTTAAATCTTGTATGGTGCACCCAGTGAGGATCAAAATCACTACTTAGTAGTAATGTTCAATCAGACAAGCCTTACTAACCATTATTCCATGTCAAGGTACCTTTTTCAGTCTGAATGAAAAAAAAACTGATAAAAATTTTAAATCAAAATTGTAAAATTCAATGCTTAATCATAAATCTTTTTCTTTACTGCCTGAAATATTTAGTCTGGCAGTGTAGAAAATTACTAAACCTAAATGAGGAAGTGTTGGAGTAGCAGTAAAGTCAGTGGGCAGTGATAAAAATAGTCCAAATCTTGAAATAAAGTCATAACTGTATCACAACCCTGACTATTGTATTGATTTTTCTTTGTTGTCAGAATTTTTTATTCTACTCATTATGTAATCATTAGAATGAAAATTCTAATATACACTACATCAGATTTTATCAATAAGTCAATATTTTCACAATAAAGTTAGTATTAACCAACTGATGTTGGTAAAATTTTCAGGATATTTTTATATGAGCAATGTGTCATATAAGTTTCAACTTATCTATCCTTATTAAAAATATTAATAATGATTTGTTTTTAGGAGTGTCATGTGTTATTAGGCAAAATGCAACATTAAGTTTTATTTAAAAATGCAATCCAAAGGATATCAGCCATAGAAACACACTAGCAGCATGGCCTGGCGTTACCCGTGCTTGATTCAAAAATCGTACAACTCATACAGCAATGCTATCCTTGACTTAAAATATTTTTTTTGCCTTTCCTTGCCTTTAAAGGGTGCCCTTTGCCATGCTGATGTTGCTTCCATGCCTTACTTCTTGCCTATCTCACACTGCAAATTTTTTCCTAAGCTCTATACTAAACATTAAATCTGTTATGAAAAAAGAACTAAACAAAATGAACACAAAACAATCAGCTTTAAAAAGGACTCGTAACTGGAAAACTGAATGAAAAAGAATGTTAACAATAAATACTTTTTCACACCCAGCCCAGTTCTGCGGAATCAGAATCAACGTTGAGTTTAAGCAAGCGAATGAGCCAATTGGAGTAAAGTGCCATGCAGATTTAAATTTTTCCCACTTGTGATGAATGCAGCTATCAATTTTTTTTGTATGCTAGCATGCTAGTTAACATTCATGTCAGTCAGCTGTTGGCTCTCACGGTGGCGAATAGAATCTTCCTGCCTATTCGTGGCAGCCAGCTATTGGCTCTCACTCTGGTCAATAGAAAATGGCTGCAAACTACATGAAAACTGCTGTAGAAGTATGAAAAAATCAATTTTCACTATCAATGGGAGTTGGGAAATGCAAAGTCGATCTTGGCCTTCCTACTAACTTGGAGCATGTGCATGTAAATTTTGGTGCAAATCTGTCAAAAATTGCGGCCGTACATTTGTTACACACACACACACACACACACACACACACACATCCTGCCTTTTATAGATAGAGATATTTGATTAACACACTATTCCATATTCCTGAATATATTTAGTTTATTATTTTACATGTTTATATGGCTTTCTTCACATTCTATAACCTTCATCAGTATTTCTTTCATTGATTTTATTAACTTTTCTACTGTTACTCTAAGGACTTTTTGATAATATCAGCCTTAAGGAAAACAATCCCAACATGCAACACTAATAAAAGATAAAGGCCACAGATATATATAACACAACATCCCATATAACTCAATAAATTATTATTTTATTATTTTACATGTTAATATAGGTTACTATATAGATGTGCACATAGTGTAATGGTTATCAACATGAAAAATGGGAATGTCATGCCAAGTTCAATTTCCAGTAAAAGTTGTTAAATCTGCTTTTGTACAAATACTCTTGGAAAAGTAAGAATCCATCACTTTTTGCCCCAGCTTGGGGTTAATAGCAAGGCAGATTGTGTTTTCTAGCCTTGGGTAGCAAGCAGTCTAGGAGAAGGAAAAAAATCTATGGCTGTAGTACATGTGGTGCTCTTAAAACCCTGATGGTTTATAGGAAGGTTTCTTGACATTCTATAATATTAATCAGTTTTTCATTTATTGATTTTATTAACTTTTCTACCCTTTCAGCATTACTTGCACTAGTTTTTATTGCTTCTCAAAGATCTTCTTTGCTTGAACATTTTTTTCCATTCCCATATGAATGATCGATTACTAGTTTTCTGTTTTCCAGATTAATATCTAGAGAGGCTATTTCGTTAATTTTGTGTCTTTGAAACTTTTTTTTGGCAAGGTGGGCAATAGTCAGCTTTGAAGAAAGTAAGGAAGCATTGTCTTCTCTGGATATATTCTAAATATATTGAAACCTAGGTCTACTGCTAGGAAAAGTGGTTCACTGTGTAATGCTAGACAATTTTTCTTTCTAGAATCTATCTTACACATTTATAAGTCTACCATTCATCCATGCATTGAATATTTCTGCCACATATGATCTGGTGCTTCTGCTATATATTTAGAGATTCTTGATAAAATACAAAGAAGAATCTGCAATGTCATCTGGCATTTTGGCTTCAGTCACTTTCCCAGTGCCATAATGTAGCTTCCCTATGCTTTTCTATAAATACTTCATGGTAATTGTTCTGATGAGCTTTACTCTTTGGTACCTAGACTTTATGAATTTAGGTGCAGTACTAGATTGGTGGCAAGGTCTCATCATTTTTCAGTTGAAATTGTGAGATGTAACTGTAAGTTCTATGCTAACAGCTTCTTTAGAACTTCTTGCTTGTGGAACTCTCTTCTGGCTTCTTGCTTTCCAGCTTTGATCTTCAAAAATTTAAATGCAATGTCAATTGTTATCTTCTATTTTGCCATTTATTATACAACCTGATATCTCCTACTTACTGATGAGATATTCTGTTGTTATAGAACTTTTTAACACCAACGTATATAAAAGGTAAACAATGGATATTTGTTTATAGCAATCAGAGACCAAACTTTTCCAATTTGACTATTGGAAAAATATAGTAATCATTACTCAAAAAGATGTTACTCTATGCAATGATTGAACCAGTTCAGGTTATTTAGGATTGTTGTTGCTAATCTCTGTTGTCTTAAATAATTCCTGTACTGAGTAATTCTTGTTTTTCTTTTTTTCTAGGAACTAGCCATTCCAGACATAATGCAGATTATTGGTGATGATGGTAATACACATATGCAAAAGCTGGAATATGACAAATATTATGTAAGCTGGAATTTTATTTTAGGGTGGTTATTTCAATATTCAAATTGAATCTGTGAGAATTTCACTGGTGATAATAACTAAAATTGTATTCATGCCTCTGCTTTTCTCTCTCTCTCTCTCTCTCTAACTGTATCTTCTTGGTATTTACCCACTGCTCCATACTGGCAGGATGCAACACAAGGTAGTTTTATGTGGGAAGCCTGAAGCCAGATCCAAAAATTGCCCAGCCCCTGTAACTGTAGGTTATGCTGGTATTGATATTACTACAAACCCCACCTTTTTAGTGCAATGAGGGAGATACTGCCATGAATAGCTGTTCCCCAGGACCAGGCACCTCTCAATTTTTAGTTACGTTCTACAGAAAAGAAAGACACAGCTGAGTTTTGTTCTGTCTGAAAACAGTGACACAACTGTGGGATGATAAATTGAACCTTATAAGTTAAACTCACAAGATCTCTGATCTCAAGGTTTTCTGACTCTATCTTCTTATTCTCTACCTTATCTCTCTAGTTGGACCCATGGAAATTTTACTGGTGTTAACAAGTTAGATTATACATTATCTCATGCCTCTACTCTTTTCTCACTCTGACTATATCTTCTCATTTTATGCCTTATCTCACTAGTTAGACCCATGGGGAATTTACTGGCATTAATAACTCAGGTTATCCATTATTTTTGTGCCTTTAATCTTTTCTCAATCTCTGTCTGTATCTTCTCATTCTGTCCCTTATCCCACTTGTTAGAACCATTGACATTTTACTGGTGTTAACAACTAAGAATATCCATTATCTCATGCCTTTTCTTTCTTTTCATTCTCTGACTGTATCTTCTCATTCTGTCCCTTATCCTATTTGTTAGAGCTATTGGCATTTTACCGGTCTTAACAACTAATAATATTCATTATCTCATGCCTTTGCTCTTCTTTCCTTGTAACTTTTGCATTCTCATCTTTCCAATCTTTTTTGCTTATCTTTATCTAAATGTCATACAAACTTGCATTAATCTCATATAGGAAAAAAGAATAAGGAATACACAAATATTGTCTACTGTATCCTTTCTCTCTCCCTTATCTTTCTTCTGCTGAGTTTTCCAATGTATCATGGTTTTCATGTTTTTCCAACTCTTGCTGCCTTTCAAGCTTTCAGTCGTTCTTTTTGATATCCAGTCAACAAGCCTTTCTAGCAATATCTTTATTTCCTCTATATTGCAAATGTAAAGAGAAAGTCCCACTCAGACAACCTTTATTTCCAAAATCTGCTACTTTGTGGAATGGACTGCTACATGAATGCTTCCCAGAGCACTACAATCTTAACCTCTTCAAATCAAGGGTCAACAGTTATCTATCCTCCTTATCCACATCATCTTCACTTCCTACCATCATCATATTAATTTTTTACAATAACTCTCTACTTTGAGTTGCTGTTGAGTCTTGTTTTTATGAATATTAGGATAAAAAACCTAATTCTGTGTGTGTGTGTGTATATATATATGTGTGTGCATGTGTGTGTGTGTGTATATATATATATATATATATATATATATATATATATATATATATATTTGTTTTGCAACTTAAGTTTAATGGTTTTTCCCAAGTCATCAGGTTCCATGTGCCTGATGACTTGGGGAAAACCATTGAAACTTTAAAATGAATTTTAAATAATATATGTATTTCATTAATATATACGTCTTAGCTCTGTCTAACTGCACTGAACACTGTTTTGTTTTACACCTTATATTAAATTAAGTAAATATAAAAATGTATGCATGCTAACAGATGCATATACAGTTGCTAATATCTAATTATTTAGTTTATGTCCACACTTGTATCTATATCTATATGTGTGTGTGTGTGTGTGTGTGCATACCAGGTACACTTTTTTTTTGCAGGTCATAAATAGAAGTAATATCATTAAGCATGCACCAAATTTTAACATTGTCCTTTTTTTCAGATGTATTGTGTGTATTAACATGGCAGCTCAAGTGTGACTCATGAAATGAAAATACATGATGTGTTTATGGCACTAGCCACCAACCACACTGACTTGGAGATAGCTAACTCCTTGAAAGTGGACAGGTTAATAGGAAACATGACAGGTGACTGTGCATACCCAATTGAGGTACATCTAGTGATGCACCTCATCTGTAATGATAATGGTAATATTAGCTGTTTCCTTATAAGGAAACATTCAGCATTCATTGACCAAGCAGCAAGTGCTGATTTTACTTGAAATTTAGAAAATATTTCTCTTAAAAAAATCCACTCTTATTGCTCTTTCTAGTATTGGTAAGGGGTTTTCTTCCTAACCGTTTATTTGAAGTAGTGTGGAATGACAGCATCTTGATTATGTCATAATTTTTCTCTTTGAGTTACATGTGCTATCTGTTTTAGTTGTTGCTGCTGTTGAAAGTTATGACATCCATATGAAAGTCACAATCTGACGAAGCTATTTGTAACTGACCTCCAGTTTCAATGAAAAAGGTCCATGCTTCATACTGATGTTATCCTTTTATTTAGGAAACACACTGTAAAAACTAGAAACAAATGTATCTCTCACAAGGGGAAATGTAATAACAAAATACATTTCAAGGAAATACACAAATAAGTAAAACAATTTGAAACAAACTCAAAATGATAAAGGCACACATGGTGTCTCAGAGGAAGCATATAATTACTGTATTGCCTCTTTTTTTAGCAGTAGCTAAAGTACACATGGTAGTTTCCTTACTCCTAAAGGTTCATATGAAATTACAGCTAAACACATGTATGTATATATGTGATAAACATATGTATGTATATATGTGATAAACACATGTACGTATATATGTGATAAATTCTCATAATTTTAACCCTATTACTGTTGCTACCATACTACTACCAAGTAGCAAACTCTCCAAGCCTGTGAATGCATATATTGGTCTCTTCACTAACCATTACACTATTTAAGAACATGACTCAAGTTTTTAATTTAAAGTTTTGCTTTTTGCAGCAACTTGTGATGTTAGGCAAAGCTAACTCTATTGCATCCCATTCTATGTTCAATTTATGCTCAATCTTCTGTACTAAATTTGTCATAACTATGTTCAATCTTTTATACTAAATTTGTCATAACTATATTCAATCTTTTATACTAAATTTGTTATAACTGATCCATACATCAAGGCAAGGTCTCATCATTTTACAGTTCAAACTACCTCTAGTGCAGCCTATTCTATATTCAATTTCCTTATCTTCTATACTAAATTTGTTATAACTGATCCATATACCAAGATCCATATACAAAGGCCTCTAAGGTCTCATCATTTTTCTACAGTTCAAACTACCTCTAGTTCAAACAGCCTATTCTATATTCAATTTCCTTATCTTCTTTACTAAATTTGTTATAACTGATCCATACACCAAGGCAAAGGTCTCATCATTTACACTTCAAACTACCTCTAGTGCAGCCTATTCTATATTCAATTTCCTTATCTTCTATACTAAATTTTGTTATAACTTCATCCATATACCAGGCAATGTCTCATCATTTTACAGTTCAAACTACCTCTAGTGCAGCCTATTCTATATTCAATTTCCTTATCTTCTATACTAAATTTGTTATAACTGATCCATACACCAAAGCAAGGTCTCATCATTTTACAGTTCAAACTACCTTTTAGTGCAGCCTATTCTATATTCAATTTCCTTATTCTTCTATACTAAATTTGTTATAGTCCATACACTTGGCAACGTCTCATCATTTTACCAAACTACCACTAAGGCCTATTCTATATTCAATTTCCTTATCTTCTTTACTAGTTTGTTAAACTGTCCATATACATAGGCAAGGTCTCATCATTTTATTCAAACTACCTCTTCCTATTCTATATTCAATTTCCTTATCTTCTATACTAAATTTGTTATAACCTATCCATACACCAAGGCAAGGTCTCATCATTTTACACTTCAAACTACCTCTAGTGCAGCCTATTCTATATTCAATTTCCTTATCTTCTATACTAAATTTGTTATAACTTTATCCATACCTATTCAACACTAAGGTCTCATCATTTACAGTTCAAACTACCTCTAGTGCAGCCTATTCTATATTCAATTTCCTTATCTTCTATACTAAATTTGTTATAACTGATCCATATACCAAGGCAAGGTCTCATCATTTTACACTTCAAACTACCTCTAGTGCAAAGCCTATTCTATATTCAATTTCCTTATCTTCTATACTAAATTTGTTATAACTGATCCATATACCAAGGCAAGGTCTCATCATTTTACAGTTCAAACTACCTCTAGTGCAGCCTATTCTATATTCAATTTCCTTATCTTCTATACTAAATTTGTTATAACTGATCCATATACCAAGGCAAGGTCTCATCATTTTACAGTTCAAACTACCTCTAGTGCAGCCTATTCTATATTCAATTTCCTTATCTTCTATACTAAATTTGTTATAACTGATCCATATACCAAAGGCAAGGTCTCATCATTTTACAGTTCAAACTTGGTCTAGTGCAGCCTATTCTATATTCAATTTCCTTATCTTCTATACTAAATTTGTTATAACTGATCCATATACCAAGGCAAGGTCTCATCATTTTACAGTTCAAACTACCTCTAGTGCAGCCTATTCTATATTCAATTTCCTTATCTTCTATACTAAATTTGTTATAACTGATCCATATACCAAGGCAAGGTCTCATCATTTTACAGTTCAAACTACCTCTAGTGCTGCCTATTCTATATTCAATTTCCTTATCTTCTATACTAAATTTGTTATAACTGATCCATACATCAAGGCAAGGTCTCATCATTTTACAGTTCAAACTACCTCTAGTGCAGCCTATTCTATATTCAATTTCCTTATCTTCTATACTAAATTTGTTATAACTGATCCATATACCAAGGCAAGGTCTCATCATTTTACAGTTCAAACTACCTCTAGTGCAGCCTATTCTATATTCAATTTCCTTATCTTCTATACAAATTTGTTATAACTGATCCATATACCAAACGCAAGGTCTCATCATTTTACAGTTCAAACTACCTCTAGTGCAACCTATTCTATATTCAATTTCCTTATCTTCTATACTAAATTTGTTATAACTGATCCATACACCAAAGCAAGGTCTCATCATTTTACACTTCAAACTACCTCTCGTGCAGCCTATTCTATATTCAATTTCCTTATCTTCTATACTAAATTTGTTATAACCTCCTCCATATACCAAAGGCAATGTCTCATCATTTTACTTCAAACTACCTCTAGTTGGAACTATTCTATATTCAATTTCCTTATCTTCTTTACTAAATTTGTTATAACTGATCCATTGAATGTAAGGCAAGGTCTCATCATTTTACAGTTCAATCTACCTCTAGTGCAGCCTATTCTATATTCAATTTCCTTATCTTCTTTACTAAATTTGTTATAACCTATCCATACACCAAGGCAAGGTCTCATCATTTTACAGTTCAAACTACCTCTAGTGCAGCCTATTCTATATTCAATTTCCTTATCTTCTATACTAAATTTGTTATAACTGATCCATATACCAAGGCAAGGTCTCATCATTTTACAGTTCAAACTACCTCTAGTGCAGCCTATTCTATATTCAATTTCCTTATCTTCTATACTAAATTTGTTATAACTGATCCATATACCAAGGCAATGTCTCATCATTTGACACTTCAAACTACCTCTAGTGCAGCCTATTCTATATTCAATTTCCTTATCTTCTATACTAAATTTGTTATAACTGATCCATACACCATGCAAGGTCTCATCATTTGACAGTTCAAACTACCTCTAATTGCTGCCTATTCTATATTCAATTTCCTTATCTTCTATACTAAATTTGTTATAACTGATCCATACACCAAGGCAAGGTCTCATCATTTTTTTACAGTTCAAACTACCTCTAGTGCTGCCTATTCTATAATCAATTTCCTTATCTTCTATACTAAATTTGTTATAACTGATCCATATACCAAGGCAAGGTGTCATCATTTTACAGTTCAAACTACCTCTAGTGCAGCCTATTCTATATTCAATTTCCTTATCTTCTATACTAAATTTGTTATAACTGATCCATATACCAAGGCAAGGTCTCATCATTTGACAGTTCAAACTACCTCTAGTGCTGCCTATTCTATATTCAATTTCCTTATCTTCTATACTAAATTTGTTATAACTGATCCATATACCAAGGCAAGGTCTCATCATTTTTTACAGTTCAAACTACCTCTAGTGCTGCCTATTCTATATTCAATTTCCTTATCTTCTATACTAAATTTGTTATAACTGATCCATACACCAAAGGCAAGGTCTCATCATTTTACAGTTCAAACTACCTCTAGTGCTGCCTATTCTATATTCAATTTCTTATCTTCTATACTAAATTTGTTATAACTGATCCATACACCAAGGCAAGGTCTCATCATTTACAGTTCAAACTACCTCTAGTGCAGCCTATTCTATATTCAATTTCCTTATCTTCTATACTAAATTTGTTATAACTTCCATCCATATACCAAGGCAAGGTCTCATCATTTGACAGTTCAAACTACCTCTAGTGCTGCCTATTCTATATTCAATTTCCTTATCTTCTATACTAAATTTGTTATAACTGATCCCGTACATCAAGGCAATGTCTCATCATTTTTGGGAAGTTCAAACTACCTCTAGTGCAGCCTATTCTATATTCAATTTCCTTATCTTCTATACTAAATTTGTTTATAACTGATCCATATACCAAGGCAAGGTCTCATCATTTTTACAGTTCAAACTACCTCTAATATGCAGCCTATTCTATATTCAATTTCCTTATCTTCTATACTAAATTTGTTATAACTGATCCATACATCAAGGCAAGGTCTCATCATTTTACAGTTCAAAACCTCTAGTGCAGCCTATTCTATATTCAATTTCCTTATCTTCTATACTAAATTTGTTATAACTGAATACACCAAGGCAAGGTCTCATCATTTTACAGTTCAAACTACCTCTAGTGCTATATTCTATATTCAATTTCCTTATCTTCTATACTAAATTTGTTATAACTGATCCATACACCAAGGCAATGTCTCATCATTTTTACAGTTCAAACTACCTCTAGTGCTGCCTATTCTATATTCAATTTCCTTATCTTCTATACTAAATTTGTTATAACTTCAGTCCATATACCAAGGCAGGTCTCATCATTTGACAGTTCAAACTACCTCTAGTGTAGCCTATTCTATAATCAATTTCCTTATCTTCTATACTAAATTTGTTATAACTGATCCATATACCAAGGCAAGGTCTCATCATTTTACAGTTCAAACTACCTCTAGTGCTGCCTATTCTATATTCAATTTCCTTATCTTCTATACTAAATTTGTTATAACTGATCCATATACCAAGGCAAGGTCTCATCATTTTACAGTTCAAACTACCTCTAGTGCAGCCTATTCTATATTCAATTTCCTTATCTTCTATACTAAATTTGTTATAACTGATCCATACATCAAGGCAAGGTCTCATCATTTTACAGTTCAAACTACCTCTAGTGCTGCCTATTCTATATTCAATTTCCTTATCTTCTATACTAAATTTGTTATAACTGATCCATATACCAAGGCAAGGTCTCATCATTTGACAGTTCAAACTACCTCTAGTGCTGCCTATTCTATATTCAATTTCCTTATCTTCTATACTAAATTTGTTATAACTCCATACATCAGATCCATATTTTACATCAAGGCAAGGTCTCATCATTTTTTTACAGTTCAAACTACCTCTAGTGCTGCCTATTCTATATTCAATTTCCTTATCTTCTATACTAAATTTGTTATAACTGATCCATATACCAAGGCAAGGTCTCATCATTTTACAGTTCAAACTACCTCTAGTGCTGCCTATTCTATATTCAATTTCCTTATCTTCTATACTAAATTTGTTATAACTGATCCATACATCAAGGCAAGGTCTCATCATTTTACAGTTCAAACTACCTCTAGTGCTGCCTATTCTATATTCAATTTCCTTATCTTCTATACTAAATTTGTTATAACTGATCCTTATACCAAGGCAAGGTCTCATCATTTTACAGTTCAAACTATCTCTAGTGCTGCATATTCTATATTCAATTTCCTTATCTTCTGTACTAAATTTGTTATAACTGATCCATGTATCAAGGCAAGGTCTCATCATTTTACAGTTCAAACTACCTCTAGTGCAGCCTATTCCATATTCAATTTCCTTATCTTCTATACTAAATTTGTTATAACTGATCCATATACCAAGGCAAGGTCTCATCATTTTTACAGTTCAAACTACCTCTAGTGCTGCCTATTCTATATTCAATTTCCTTATCTTCTATACTAAATTTGTTATAACTGATCCATATACCAAGGCAAGGTCTCATCATTTTACAGTTCAAACTACCTCTAGTGCTGCCTATTCTATATTCAATTTCCTTATCTTCTATACTAAATTTGTTATAACTGATCCATACATCAAAAGGCAAGGTCTCATCATTTTTACAATTCAAACTACCTCTAGTGCCAGCTATATTCTATATTCAATTTCCTTATCTTCTATACTAAATTTGTTATAACTGATCCATATACCAAAGGCAAGGTCTCATCATTTTACAGTTCAAACTACCTCTAGTGCAGCCTATTCTATATTCAATTTCCTTTTTATCTTCTATACTAAATTTGTTATAACTGATCCATATACAAGGCAAGGTCTCATCATTTTACAGTTCAAACTACCTCTAGTGCTGCCTATTCTATATTCAATTTCCTTATCTTCTATACTAAATTTGTTATAACTGATCCATATACCAGGCAAGGCAAGGTCTCATCATTTTTCACAGTTCAAACTACCTCTAGTGCAGCCTATTCTATATTCAATTTCCTTATCTTCTATACTAAATTTGTTATAACTGATCCATATACAAAGGCAAGGTCTCATCATTTTTACAGTTCAAACTACCTCTAGTGCAGCCTATTCTATATTCAATTTCCTTATCTTCTATACTAAATTTATTATAACTGATCCATACACCAAGGCAAGGTCTCATCATTTTACAGTTCAAACTACCTCTAGTGCAGCCTATTCTATATTCAATTTCCTTATCTTCTATACTAAATTTGTTATAACTGATCCATACATCAAGGCAAGGTCTCATCATTTTACACTTCAAACTACCTCTAGTGCAGCCTATTCTATATTCAATTTCCTTATCTTCTATACTAAATTTGTTATAACTGATCCATATACCAAGGCAAGGTCTCATCATTTGACAGTTCAAACTACCTCTAGTGCTGCCTATTCTATATTCAATTTCCTTATCTTCTATACTAAATTTGTTATAACTGATCCATACACCAAGGCAAGGTCTCATCATTTTTACTACCTTCAAACTACCTCTAGTGCATCCGCCTATTCTATATTCAATTTCCTTATCTTCTATACTAAATTTGTTATAACTGATCCATATACCAAGGCAATGTCTCATCATTTTACAGTTCAAACAAAGTGCAGCCTATTCTATATTCAATTTCCTTATCTTCTATACTAAATTTGTTATAACCTATCCATACATCAAGGCAAGGTCTCATCATTTTACATTCAAACTACCTTCCTATTCTATATTCAATTTCCTATCTTCTATACTAAATTTGTTATAACTTCCATCCATATACCAAGGCAAGGTCTCATCATTTTACAGTTCAAACTACCTCTAGTGCAGCCTATTCTATATTCAATTTCCTTATCTTCTATACTAAATTTGTTATAACTGATCCATACACCATAGCAAAGTGTCATCATTTTACAGTTCAAACTACCTCTAGTGCAGCCTATTCTATATTCAATTTCCTTATCTTCTATACTAAATTTGTTATCACTGATCCATACACAAAGGCAAGGTCTCATCATTTTACAGTTCAAACTACCTCTAGTGCAGCCTATTCTATATTCAATTTCCTTATCTTCTATACTAAATTTGTTATAACTGATCCATATACCAAGGCAAGGTCTCATCATTTTACAGTTCAAACTACCTCTAGTGTAGCCTATTCTATATTCAATTTCCTTATCTTCTATACTAAATTTGTTATAACTGATCCATACACCAAGGCAAGGTCTCATCATTTTACAGTTCAAACTACCTCTAGTGCAGCCTATTCTATATTCAATTTGCTTATCTTCCATACTAAATTTGTTATAACTGATCCATATACCAAGGCAAGGTCTCATCATTTTACAGTTCAAACTACCTCTAGTGCAGCCTATTCTATATTCAATTTCCTTATCTTCTATACTAAATTTGTTATAACTGATCCATACACCAAGGCAAGGTCTCATCATTTTACAGTTCAAACTACCTCTAGTGCAGCCTATTCTATATTCAATTTCCTTATCTTCTATAACTAAATTTGTTATAACTGATCCATACATCAAGGCAAGGTCTCATCATTTTACAGTTCAAACTACCTCTAGTGCAGCCTATTCTATATTCAATTTCCTTATCTTCTATACTAAATTTGTTATAACTGATCCATATACCAAAGGCAAGGTCTCATCATTTTACAGTTCAAACTACCTCTAGTGCAGCCTATTCTATATTCAATTTCCTTATCTTCTATACTAAATTTGTTATAACTGATCCATACACCAAGGCAAGGTCTCATCATTTTTACAGTTCAAACTACCTCTAGTGCTGCCTATTCTATATTCAATTTCCTTATCTTCTTTACTAAATTTGTTATAACTGATCCATATACCAAGGCAAGGTCTCATCATTTTTACACTTCAAACTACCTCTAGTGCAGCCTATTCTATATTCAATTTCCTTTATCTTCTATACTAAATTTGTTATAAAATTATCCATATACCAAGGCAAGGTCTCATCATTTTACAGTTCAAACTACCTCTAGTGCAGCCTATTCTATATTCAATTTCCTTATCTTCTTTACTAAATTTGTTATAACTGATCCATACACCAAGGCAAGGTCTCATCATTTTACAGTTCAAACTACCTCTAGTGCAGCCTATTCTATATTCAATTTCCTTATCTTCTATACTAAATTTGTTATAACTGATCCATATACCAAGGCAAGGTCTCATCATTTTTACAGTTCAAACTACCTCTAGTGCTGCCTATTCTATATTCAATTTCCTTATCTTCTATACTAAATTTGTTATAACTGATCCATACACCAAGGCAAGGTCTCATCATTTTTTACAGTTCAAACTACCTCTAGTGCAGCCTATTCTATATTCAATTTCCTTATCTTCTTTACTAAATTTGTTATAACCTATCCATACACCAAGGCAAGGTCTCATCATTTTACAGTTCAAACTACCTCTAGTGCAGCCTATTCTATATTCAATTTCCTTATCTTCTATACTAAATTTGTTATAACTGATCCATACACCAAGGCAAGGTCTCATCATTTTACAGTTCAAACTACCTCTAGTGCAGCCTATTCTATATTCAATTTCCTTATCTTCTATACTAAATTTGTTATAACTGATCCATATACCAAGGCAAGGTCTCATCATTTTACAGTTCAAACTACCTTATTCATATTCAAATCTTCTTTACTAAATTTGTTATAACTCCATACACCAAGCCTATTTTTACTATATTCCTATTCTCAATTTCCTTATCTTCTATACTAAATTTGTTATAACTGATCCATATACCAAGGCAAGGTCTCATCATTTTACAGTTCAAACTACCTCTAGTGCTGCCCTATTCTATATTCAATTTCCTTATCTTCTATACTAAATTTGTTATAACTGATCCATACACCAAGGCAAGGTCTCATCATTTTACAGTTCAAACTACCTCTAGTGCTAGCCTATTCTATATTCAATTTCCTTATCTTCTATACTAAATTTGTTATAACTGATCCATACACCAAGGCAAGGTCTCATCATTTTACAGTTCAAACTACCTCTAGTGCTGCCTATTCTATATTCAATTTCCTTATCTTCTATACTAAATTTGTTATAACTGATCCATATACCAAGGCAAGGTCTCATCATTTTTACAGTTCAAACTACCTCTAGTGCAGCCTATTCTATATTCAATTTCCTTATCTTCTATACTAAATTTGTTATAACTGATCCATACACCAAGGCAAGGTCTCATCATTTTACAGTTCAAACTACCTCTAGTGCTGCCTATTCTATATTCAATTTCTTTATCTTCTATACCAAATTTGTTATAACTGATCCATACACCAAGGCAAGGTCTCATCATTTTACAGTTCAAACTACCTCTAGTGCTGCCTATTCTATATTCAATTTCCTTATCTTCTATACTAAATTTGTTATAACTGATCCATACACCAAGGCAATGTCTCATCATTTTACAGTTCAAACTACCTCTAGTGCAGCCTATTCTATATTCAATTTCCTTATCTTCTATACTAAATTTGTTATAACTGATCCATACACCAAGGCAAGGTCTCATCATTTTACAGTTCAAACTACCTCTAGTGCTGCCTATTCTATATTCAATTTCTTTATCTTCTTTACTAAATTTGTTATAACTATCCATACACACCAGGCAAGGTCTCATTTTTTGCACTTCAAACTACCTCTAGTCCTATTCTATATTCAATTTCTTTATCTTCTATACTAAATTTGTTATAACTGATCCATATACCAAGGCAAGGTCTCATCATTTTACAGTTCAAACTACCTCTAGTGCAGCCTATTCTATATTCAATTTTTATCTTCTATACTAAATTTGTTATAACTGATCCATACACCAAGGCAAGGTCTCATCATTTTACAGTTCAAACTACCTCTAGTGCTGCCTATTCTATATTCAATTTCCTTATCTTCTATACTAAATTTGTTATAACTGATCCATACACCAAGGCAAGGTCTCATCATTTTACAGTTCAAACTACCTCTAGTGCAGCCTATTCTATATTCAATTTCCTTATCTTCTATACTAAATTTGTTATAACTGATCCATACACCAAGGCAAGGTCTCATCATTTTACAGTTCAAACTACCTCTAGTGCCTATTCTATATTCAATTTCCTTTTATCTTCTATACTAAATTTGTTATAACTGATCCATACACCAAGGCAAGGTCTCATCATTTTACAGTTCAAACTACCTCTAGTGCAGCCTATTCTATATTCAATTTCCTTTCTATCTTCTATACTAAATTTGTTATAACTGATCCATACACCAAGGCAAGGTCTCATCATTTTACAGTTCAAACTACCTCTAGTGCAGCCTATTCTATATTCAATTTCCTTATCTTCTATACTAAATTTGTTATAACTGATCCATACACCAAGGCAAGGTCTCATCATTTTACAGTTCAAACTACCTCTAGTGCAGCCTATTCTATATTCAATTTCCTTATCTTCTATACTAAATTTGTTATAACTGATCCATATACCAAGGCAAGGTCTCATCATTTTACAGTTCAAACTACCTCTAGTGCTGCCTATTCTATATTCAATTTCCTTATCTTCTATACTAAATTTGTTATAACTGATCCATACACCAAGGCAAGGTCTCATCATTTTACAGTTCAAACAAACTCTATATTCAATTTCTAAATTTGTTATAACTGATCCATACATCAAGCCTATTCTATATTCAATTTCCTTTCTATATTCAATTTCTATACTAAAAATTTGTTATAACTGATCCATATACCAAAAAGGTCTCATCATTTTACAGTTCAAACTACCTCTAGTGCTGCCTATTCTATATTCAATTTCCTTATCTTCTATACTAAATTTGTTATAACTGATCCATATACCAAGGCAAGGTCTCATCATTTTACCAACTTCCTCTAGTGCAATTCTATATTCTTTCATCTTCTATACTAAATTTTTATAACTGATCCATACATCAAGGCAAGGTCTCATCATTTTTTACAGTTCAAACTACCTCCTATTATTCTATATTCAATTTCCTTATCTTCTATACTAAATTTGTTATAACTGATCCATATACCAAGGCAAGGTCTCATCATTTGACAGTTCAAACTACCTCTAGTGCTGCCTATTCTATATTCAATTTCCTTATCTTCTATACTAAATTTGTTATAACTGATCCATACACCAAGGCAAGGTCTCATCATTTTACAGTTCAAACTACCTCTAGTGCTGCCTATTCTATATTCAATTTCCTTTATCTTCTATACTAAATTTGTTATAACTGATCCATATACCAAGGCAAGGTCTCATCATTTTACAGTTCAAACTACCTCTAGTGCAGCCTATTCTATATTCAATTTCCTTATCTTCTATACTAAATTTGTTATAACTGATCCATACATCAAGGCAAGGTCTCATCATTTTACAGTTCAAACTACCTCTAGTGCTGCCTATTCTATATTCAATTTCCTTATCTTCTATACTAAATTTGTTATAACTGATCCATACACCAAGGCAAGGTCTCATCATTTTACAGTTCAAACTACCTCTAGTGCAGCCTATTCTATATTCAATTTCCTTATCTTCTATACTAAATTTGTTATAACTGATCCATATTCAAGGCAATGTCTCATCATTTTACAGTTCAAACTACCTCTAGTGCAGCCTATTCTATTCAATTTCCTTATCTTCTATACTAAATTTGTTATAACTGATCCATATACCAAGGCAAGGTCTCATCATTTTACAGTTCAAACTACCTCTAGTGCAGCCTATTCTATATTCAATTTCCTTATCTTCTATACTAAATTTGTTATAACTGATCCATACACCAAGGCAAGGTCTCATCATTTTACAGTTCAAACTACCTCTAGTGCAGCCTATTCTATATTCAATTTCCTTATCTTCTATACTAAATTTGTTATAACTGATACACCAAGGCAAGGTCTCATCATTTTACACTTCAAAACTACCTCTAGTGCAATATTCAATTTCCTTATCTTCTATTTTTGTTATAACTGATCATACAACTCATCATTTTACAGTTCAAACTGCCTCTAGCCTATTCTATATTCAATTTCCTTATCTTCTATACTAAATTTGTTATAACTGATCCATATACCAAGGCAAGGTCTCATCATTTTACAGTTCAAACTACCTCTAGTGCTGCCTATTCTATATTCAATTTCCTTATCTTCTATACTAAATTTGTTATAACTGATCCATACACCAAGGCAAGGTCTCATCATTTTACAGTTCAAACTACCTCTAGTGCAGCCTATTCTATATTCAATTTCCTTATCTTCTATACTAAATTTGTTATAACTGATCCATACACCAAAAAAGGTCTCATCATTTTTTACAGTTCAAACTACCTCTAGTGCAGCCTATTCTATATTCAATTTCCTTATCTTCTATACTAAATTTGTTATAACTGATCCATATACCAAGGCAAGGTCTCATCATTTTACAGTTCAAACTACCTCTTAGTGCAGCCTATTCTATATTCAATTTCCTTATCTTCTATACTAAATTTGTTATAACTGATCCATAACAAGGCAAGGTCTCATCATTTTACAGTTCAAACTACCTCTAGTGCAGCCTATTCTATATTCAATTTCCTTATCTTCTATACTAAATTTGTTACAACTGATCCATACACAAGGCAAGGTCTCATCATTTTACAGTTCAAACTACCCTCTAGTGCTGCCTATTCTATATTCAATTTCCTTATCTTCTATACTAAATTTGTTATAACTGATCCATATACCAAGGCAAGGTCTCATCATTTTACAGTTCAAACTACCTCTAGTGCAGCCTATTCTATATTCAATTTCCTTATCTTCTATACTAAATTTGTTATAACTGATCCATACACCAAGGCAAGGTCTCATCATTTTACAGTTCAAACTACCTCTAGTGCAGCCTATTCTATATTCAATTTCCTTATCTTCTTTACTAAATTTGTTATAACTGATCCATATACCAAGGCAAGGTCTCATCATTTTACACTTCAAACTACCTCTAGTGCAGCCTATTCTATATTCAATTTCCTTATCTTCTATACTAAATTTGTTATAACTGATCCATATACCAAGGCAAGGTCTCATCATTTTACACTTCAAACTACCTCTAGTGCAGCCTATTCTATATTCAATTTCCTTATCTTCTATACTAAATTTGTTATAACTGATCCATATACCAAGGCAAGGTCTCATCATTTTACAGTTCAAACTACCTCTAGTGCAGCCTATTCTATATTCAATTTCCCTTATCTTCTATACTAAATTTGTTATAACTGATCCATACACCAAGGGCAAGGTCTCATCATTTTTTACAGTTCAAACTACCTCTAGTGCAGCCTATTCTATATTCAATTTCCTTATCTTCTATACTAAATTTGTTATAACTGATCCATACACCAAGGCAAGGTCTCATCATTTTACACTTCAAAACTACCTCTAGTGCAGCCTATTCTATATTCAATTTCCTTATCTTCTATACTAAATTTGTTATAACTGATCCATACACCAAGGCAAGGTCTCATCATTTTACAGTTCAAACTACCTCTAGTGCAGCCTATTCTATATTCAATTTCCTTATCTTCTATACTAAATTTGTTATAACTGATCCATACATCAAGGCAAGGTCTCATCATTTTTACAGTTCAAATTTGTTACCTCTAGTGCAGCCTATTCTATATTCAATTTCCTTATCTTCTTTATTCTATTTCAATTTGTTATAAATTTGTCCATATACCAAGGCAATGTCTCATCATTTTACAGTTCAAACTACCTCTAGTGCAGCCTATTCTATATTCAATTTCCTTATCTTCTATACTAAATTTGTTATAACTGATCCATATACCAAGGCAATGTCTCATCATTTTACAGTTCAAACTACCTCTAGTGCAGCCTATTCTATATTCAATTTCCTTATCTTCTTTACTAAATTTGTTATAACTGATCCATACACCAAGGCAAGGTCTCATCATTTTACAGTTCAAACTACCTCTAGTGCAGCCTATTCTATATTCAATTTCCTTATCTTCTATACTAAATTTGTTATAACTGATCCATACACCAAAAGCAAGGTCTCATCATTTTTACAATTCAAACTACCTCTCGTGCAGCCTATTCTATATTCAATTTCCTTATCTTCTATACTAAATTTGTTATAACTGATCCATATACCAAGGCAAGGTCTCATCATTTTACAGTTCAAACTACCTCTAGTGCAGCCTATTCTATATTCAATTTCCTTATCTTCTATACTAAATTTGTTATAACTGATCCATACACCAAGGCAAGGTCTCATCATTTTACACTTCAAACTTCAAACCTATTCTATATTCAATTTCCTTATCTTCTATACTAAATTTTGTTATTTAGAACATACACCAAGGCAATGTCTCATCATTTACAGTTCAAACTACCTCTAGTGCATTTCTATATTCAATTTCTTTATCTTCTATACTAAATTTGTTATAACTGATCCATATACCAAAGGCAAGGTCTCATCATTTTTACAGTTCAAACTACCTCTAGTGCAGCCTATTCTATATTCAATTTCCTTATCTTCTATACTAAATTTGTTATAACTGATCCATATACCAAGGCAAGGTCTCATCATTTTACAGTTCAAACTACCTCTAGTGCAGCCTATTCTATATTCAATTTCCTTATCTTCTATACTAAATTTGTTATAACTGATCCATACACCAAGGCAAGGTCTCATCATTTTACAGTTCAATCTACCTCTAGTGCAGCCTATTCTATATTCAATTTCCTTATCTTCTTTACTAAATTTGTTATAACCTATCCATACACCAAGGCAAGGTCTCATCATTTTACAGTTCAAACTACCTCTAGTGCAGCCTATTCTATATTCAATTTCCTTATCTTCTATACTAAATTTGTTATAACTGATCCATATTTTACACCAAACTACCTCTAGTATAAGGCTAAATTTGTCATCATTTTACATTTACAGTTCAAACTACCTCTAGTGCAGCCTATTCTATATTCAATTTCCTTATCTTCTATACTAAATTTGTTATAACTCCATGCAAGATCTCATCATTTTACAGTTCAAACTACCATCTAGTGCAAGGTTTCTTATCTTCTATCATAAATTTGTTATAACTTCCATATACCAAGGCAAGGTCTCATCATTTTACAGTTCAAACTACCTCTCTAGTGCAGCCTATTCTATATTCAATTTCCTTATCTTCTATACTAAATTTGTTATAACTGATCCATATACCAAGGCAAGGTCTCATCATTTTACAGTTCAAACTACCTCTAGTGCAGCCTATTCTATATTCAATTTCCTTATCTTCTATACTAAATTTGTTATAACTGATCCATATACCAAGGCAATGTCTCATCATTTTACAGTTCAAACTACCTCTAGTGCAGCCTATTCTATATTCAATTTCCTTATCTTCTATACTAAATTTGTTATAACTGATCCATACACCAAGGCAAGGTCTCATCATTTTACACTTCAAACTACCTCTAGTGCAGCCTATTCTATATTCAATTTCCTTATCTTCTATACTAAATTTGTTATAACTGATCCATACACCAAGGCAAGGTCTCATCATTTTACAGTTCAAACTACCTCTAGTGCAGCCTATTCTATATTCAATTTCCTTATCTTCTATACTAAATTTGTTATAACTGATCCATATACCAAGGCAAGGTCTCATCATTTGACAGTTCAAACTACCTCTAGTGCAGCCTATTCTATATTCAATTTCCTTTTTATCTTCTATACTAAATTTGTTATAACTGATCCATACACCAAGGCAAGGTCTCATCATTTTACAGTTCAAACTACCTCTAGTGCAGCCTATTCTATATTCAATTTCCTTATCTTCTATACTAAATTTGTTATAACTTCAGTCCATACACCAAGGCAAGGTCTCATCATTTTTACAGTTCAAACTACCTCTAGTGCAGCCTATTCTATATTCAATTTCCTTATCTTCTATTCTGATCCATACACCAAGGCAAGGTCTCATCATTTTTACAGTTCAAACTACCTCTAGTGCTGCCTATTCTATATTCAATTTCCTTATCTTCTATACTAAATTTGTTATAACTGATCCATATACCAAGGCAAGGTCTCATCATTTTACAGTTCAAACTACCTCTAGTGCTGCCTATTCTATATTCAATTTCCTTATCTTCTATACTAAATTTGTTATAACTGATCCATATACCAAGGCAAGGTCTCATCATTTTACAGTTCAAACTACCTCTAGTGCAGCCTATTCTATATTCAATTTCCTTATCTTCTATACTAAATTTGTTATAACTGATCCATATACCACCAAAGCAAGGTCTCATCATTTTTACAGTTCAAACTACCTCTAGTGCAGCCTATTCTATATTCAATTTCCTTATCTTCTATACTAAATTTGTTATAACTGATCCATACACCAAGGCAAGGTCTCATCATTTTTACAGTTCAAACTACCTCTAGTGCAGCCTATTCTATATTCAATTTCCTTATCTTCTATACTAAATTTGTTATAACTGATCCATATACCAAGGCAAGGTCTCATCATTTTACAGTTCAAACTACCTCTAGTGCAGCCTATTCTATATTCAATTTCCTTATCTTCTATACTAAATTTGTTATAACTGATCCATATACCAAGGCAAGGTCTCATCATTTTACAGTTCAAACTACCTCTAGTGCAGCCTATTCTATATTCAATTTGTCTTCTATACTAAATTTGTTATAACTGATCCATACACCAAGGCAAGGTCTCATCATTTTACACTTCAAACTACCTCTAGTGCAGCCTATTCTATATTCAATTTCCTTATCTTCTATACTAAATTTGTTATAACTGATCCATACACCAAGGCAAGGTCTCATCATTTTACACTTCAAACTACCTCTAGTGCAGCCTATTCTATATTCAATTTCCTTATCTTCTATACTAAATTTGTTATAACTGATCCATACACCAAGGCAAGGTCTCATCATTTTACAGTTCAAACTACCTCTAGTGCAGCCTATTCTATATTCAATTTCCTTATCTTCTATACTAAATTTGTTATAACTGATCCATACACCAAGGCAAGGTCTCATCATTTTACAGTTCAAACTACCTCTAGTGCAGCCTATTCTATATTCAATTTCCTTATCTTCTATACTAAATTTGTTATAACTGATCCATATACCAAGGCAAGGTCTCATCATTTTACAGTTCAAACTACCTCTAGTGCAGCCTATTCTATATTCAATTTCCTTTATCTTCTATACTAAATTTGTTATAACTGATCCATCCATACACCAAGGCAAGGTCTCATCATTTTTACAGTTCAAACTACCTCTAGTGCAAACTGCCTATTCTATATTCAATTTCCTTATCTTCTATACTAAATTTGTTATAAACTGATCCATACACCAAGGCAAGGTCTCATCATTTTACAGTTCAAACTACCTCTAGTGCAGCCTATTCTATATTCAATTTCCTTATCTTCTATACTAAATTTGTTATAACTGATCCATACACCAAGGCAAGGTCTCATCATTTTACAGTTCAAACTACCTCTAGTGCAGCCTATTCTATATTCAATTTCCTTATCTTCTATACTAAATTTGTTATAACTGATCCATACACCAAGGCAAGGTCTCATCATTTTACAGTTCAAACTACCTCTAGTGCTGCCTATTCTATATTCATTTTCCTTATCTTCTATACTAAATTTGTTATAACTGATCCATACACCAAAGCAAGGTCTCATCATTTTACAGTTCAAACTACCTCTAGTGCTGCCTATTCTATATTCAATTTCCTTATCTTCTATACTAAATTTGTTATAACTGATCCATACACCAAGGCAAGGTCTCATCATTTTACAGTTCAAACTACCTCTAGTGCAGCCTATTCTATATTCAATTTCCTTATCTTCTATACTAAATTTGTTATAACTGATCCATACACCAAGGCAAGGTCTCATCATTTTACAGTTCAAACTACCTCTAGTGCTGCCTATTCTATATTCAATTTCCTTATCTTCTATACTAAATTTGTTATAACTGATCCATATACCAAGGCAAGGTCTCATCATTTTACAGTTCAAACTACCTCTAGTGCTGCCTATTCTATATTCAATTTCCTTATCTTCTATACTAAATTTGTTATAACTGATCCATACATCAAGGCAAGGTCTCATCATTTTACAGTTCAAACTACCTCTAGTGCAGCCTATTCTATATTCAATTTCCTTATCTTCTATACTAAATTTGTTATAACTGATCCATATACCAAGGCAAGGTCTCATCATTTTACAGTTCAAACTACCTCTAGTGCTCCTATTCTATATTCAATTTCCTTATCTTCTATACTAAATTTGTTATAACTGATCCATACACCAAAACAAGGTCTCATCATTTTACAGTTCAAACTACCTCTAGTGCTGCCTATTCTATATTCAATTTCCTTATCTTCTATACTAAATTTGTTATAACTGATCCATATGCCAAGGCAAGGTCTCATCATTTTACAGTTCAAAACTACCTCTAGTTTACAGTGCAAACTGCCTATTCTATATTCAATTTCCTTATCTTCTATACTAAATTTGTTATAACTGATCCATATACCAAGGCAAGGTCTCATCATTTTACAGTTCAAACTACCTCTAGTGCTGCCTATTCTATATTCAATTTCCTTATCTTCTATACTAAATTTGTTATAACTGATCCATACACCATGGCAAGGTCTCATCATTTTACAGTTCAAACTACCTCTAGTGCAGCCTATTCTATATTCAATTTCCTTATCTTCTATACTAAATTTGTTATAACTGATCCATATACCAAGGCAATGTCTCATCATTTTTACAGTTCAAACTACCTCTAGTGCTGCCTATTCTATATTCAATTTCCTTATCTTCTATACTAAATTTGTTATAACTGATCCATACATCAAAGGCAAGGTCTCATCATTTTACAGTTCAAACTACCTCTCTAGTGCTGCCTATTCTATATTCAATTTCCTTATCTTCTATACTAAATTTGTTATAACTGATCCATACACCAAGGCAAGGTCTCATCATTTTACAGTTCAAACTACCTCTAGTGCAGCCTATTCTATATTCAATTTCCTTATCTTCTATACTAAATTTGTTATAACTGATCCATATACCAAGGCAAGGTCTCATCATTTTACAGTTCAAACTACCTCTAGTGCTGCCTATTCTATATTCAATTTCCTTATCTTCTATACTAAATTTGTTATAACTGATCCATATACCAAAGGCAAGGTCTCATCATTTTACAGTTCAAACTACCTCTAGTGCTGCCTATTCTATATTCAATTTCCTTATCTTCTATACTAAATTTGTTATAACTGATCCATACACCAAGGCAAGGTCTCATCATTTTACAGTTCAAACTACCTCTAGTGCTGCCTATTCTATATTCAATTTCCTTATCTTCTATACTAAATTTGTTATAACTGATCCATACACCAAGGCAAGGTCTCATCATTTTACACTTCAAAATTTCTACCTCTAAAATTTGTTATAACTGCATACGCCTATTCTATATTCAATTTCCTTATCTTTCTTATATACTAAATTTGTTATAACTGATCCATACACCAAGGCAAGGTCTCATCATTTTTGTTACTTCAAACTACCTCTAGTGCAGCCTATTCTATATTCAATTTCCTTATCTTCTATACTAAATTTGTTATAACTGATCCATATACCAAGGCAAGGTCTCATCATTTTACAGTTCAAACTACCTCTAGTGCTGCCTATTCTATATTCAATTTCCTTATCTTCTATACTAAATTTGTTATAACTGATCCATACACCAAGGCAAGGTCATCATTTTACAGTTCAAACTACCTCTAGTGCTGCCTATTCTGATTCAATTTCCTTATCTTCTTCTAAATTTGTTATAACTGATCCATACACCAAAGTGGTCTCATCATTTTTACACTTCAAACTACCTCTAGTGCTATTCTATATTCAATTTCCTTATCTTCTATACTAAATTTGTTATAACTGATCCATATACCAAGGCAAGGTCTCATCATTTGACAGTTCAAACTACCTCTAGTGCTGCCTATTCTATATTCAATTTCCTTATCTTCTATACTAAATTTGTTATAACTGATCCATACACCAAGGCAAGGTCTCATCATTTTACAGTTCAAACTACCTCTAGTGCTGCCTATTCTATATTCAATTTCCTTATCTTCTATACTAAATTTGTTATAACTGATCCATATACCAAGGCAAGGTCTCATCATTTTACAGTTCAAACTACCTCTAGTGCAGCCTATTCTATATTCAATTTCCTTATCTTCTATACTAAATTTGTTATAACTGATCCATACATCAATTTTACAGTTCAAACTACAGTGCTGCCTATTCTATATTCAATTTCCTTATCTTCTATTTTTGTTATAACTGATCCATACACCAAGGCAAGGTCATCATTTTACTTCAAACCTCTAGTGCTGCCTATTCTATATTCAATTTCCTTATCTTCTATACTAAATTTGTTATAACTGATCCATACACCAAGGCAAGGTCTCATCATTTTACACTTCAAACTACCTCTAGTGCTGCCTATTCTATATTCAATTTCCTTATCTTCTATACTAAATTTGTTATAAATGATCCATACACCAAGGCAAGGTCTCATCATTTTACAGTTCAAACTACCTCTAGTGCTGCCTATTCTATATTCAATTTGTTATCTTCTATACTAAATTTGTTATAACTATAACTGATCCATACATCAAGGCAAGGTCTCATCATTTTTGACAGTTCAAACTACCTCTAGTGCTGCCTATTCTATATTCAATTTCCTTATCTTCTATACTAAATTTGTTATAACTGATCCATACATCAAGGCAAGGTCTCATCATTTTACAGTTCAAACTACCTCTAGTGCTGCCTATTCTATATTCAATTTCCTTTATCTTCTATACTAAATTTGTTATAACTGATCCATACACCAAGGCAAGGTCTCATCATTTTGCAGTTCAAACTACCTCTAGTGCTGCCTATTCTATATTCAATTTCCTTATCTTCTATACTAAATTTGTTATAACTGATCCATACACCAAAGGCAAGGTCTCATCATTTTACACTTCAAACTACCTCTAGTGCTGCCTATTCTATATTCAATTTCCTTATCTTCTATACTAAATTTGTTATAACTGATCCATACACCAAGGCAAGGTCTCATCATTTTACAGTTCAAACTACCTCTAGTTTTATGCCTATTCTATATTCAATTTCCTTATCTTCTATACTAAATTTGTTATAACTTCCCATATACCAAGGCAATGTCTCATCATTTGACAGTTCAAACTACCTCTAGTGCTGCCTATTCTATATTCAATTTCCTTATCTTCTATACTAAATTTGTTATAACTGATCCATACACCAAGGCAAGGTCTCATCATTTTACAGTTCAAACTACCTCTAGTGCTGCCTATTCTATATTCAATTTCCTTATCTTCTATACTAAATTTGTTATAACTGATCCATACACCAAGGCAAGGTCTCATCATTTTACAGTTCAAACTACCTCTAGTGCTGCCTATTCTATATTCAATTTCCTTATCTTCTATACTAAATTTGTTATAACTGATCCATATACCAAGGCAATGTCTCATCATTTTACAGTTCAAACTACCTCTAGTGCAGCCTATTCTATATTCAATTTCCTTATCTTCTATACTAAATTTGTTATAACTGATCCATACACCAAAGGCAAGGTCTCATCATTTTACAGTTCAAACTACCTCTAGTATAGCCTATTCTATATTCAATTTCCTTATCTTCTATACTAAATTTGTTACTAACTGATCCATACACCAAAGGCAAGGTCTCATCATTTTACAGTTCAAACTACCTCTAGTGCATTCTATATTCAATTTCCTTATCTTCTATACTAAATTTGTTATAACTGATCCATATACCAAGGCAAGTCTCATCATTTTACTCTAGTTATTTTCCTTATCTTCTACTAATTTGTTGTTATTCACCAAGGCATAAATTTCCTTATCTTTCCTTATCTTCTATACTATTTGTTTATAACTGATCCATATTCCAAGGCAAGGTCTCATCATTTTACAGTTCAAACTACCTCTAGTGCTGCCTATTCTATATTCAATTTCCTTATCTTCTATACTAAATTTGTTATAACTGATCCATATTTTACAGTTCAAACTACCTCTAGCAAGGTCTCATCATTTTTTGTTATAACTGTTCAAACTACCAGTCTAGTGCTGCCTATTCTATATTCAATTTCCTTATCTTCTATACTAAATTTGTTATAACTGATCCATACACCAAAAGGTCTCATCATTTTACACTTCAAACTACCTCTAGTGCTGCCTATTCTATATTCAATTTCCTTATCTTCTATACTAAATTTGTTATAACTGATCCATACACCAAGGCAAGGTCTCATCATTTTACAGTTCAAACTACCTCTAGTGCTGCCTATTCTATATTCAATTTCCTTATCTTCTATACTAAATTTGTTATAACTGATCCATACACCAAGGCAAGGTCTCATCATTTTACAGTTCAAACTACCTCTAGTGCTGCCTATTCTATATTCAATTTCCTTATCTTCTATACTAAATTTGTTATAACTGATCCATATACCAAGGCAAGGTCTCATCATTTTACTTCAAACTACCTCTAGTGCTGCCTATTCTATATTCAATTTCCTTATCTTCTATACTAAATTTGTTATAACTGGCATCCATACACCAAGGCAAGGTCTCATCATTTTACACTTCAAACTACCTCTAGTGCTGCCTATTCTATATTCAATTTCCTTATCTTCTATACTAAATTTGTTATAACTGATCCATACACCAAAGGCAAGGTCTCATCATTTTACACTTCAAACTACCTCTAGTGCTGCCTATTCTATATTCAATTTCCTTATCTTCTATACTAAATTTGTTATAACCATATATGAGGCAATGTCCATCATTTTACACCAAGTATAGCCTATTCTATATTCAATTTCCTTGTCTCATAAATTTTTATAACTTCAAACTACCTCTCATTTTATGCTCTCTATTCATTTTTTCCTTATCTTCTATACTAAATTTGTTAAACTGATCCATATGCCAAGGCAAGGTCTCATCATTTTTACAGTTCAAACTACCTCTAGTGCTGCCTATTCTATATTCAATTTCCTTATCTTCTATACTAAATTTGTTATAACTGATCCATATACCAAAGGCAAGGTCTCATCATTTTACAGTTCAAACTACCTCTAGTGCTGCCTATTCTATATTCAATTTCCTTATCTTCTATACTAAATTTGTTATAACTGATCCATACACCAAGGCAAGGTCTCATCATTTTACACTTCAAACTACCTCTAGTGCTGCCTATTCTATATTCAATTTTCCTTATCTTCTATACTAAATTTGTTATAACTGATCCATATGCCAAGGCAAGGTCTCATCATTTTACAGTTCAAACTACCTCTAGTGCTGCCTATTCTATATTCAATTTCCTTATCTTCTATACTAAATTTGTTATAACTGATCCATACACCAAAGGCAAGGTCTCATCATTTTACAGTTCAAACTACCTCTAGTGCTGCCTATTCTATATTCAATTTCCTTATCTTCTATACTAAATTTGTTATAACTTACACCAAGGCAATTCATTTTACAGTTCAAACTACCTCTAGTGCTGCCCATTCCATATTCAATTTCGCTTATTCTATACTAAATTTGTTATAATCCGTCCATACAAAAGGCAAGGTCTCATCATTTACACTTCAAACTACCTCTAGTGCTGCCTATTCTATATTCAATTTCCTTATCTTCTATATACTAAATTTGTTATAACTACCTCCATATATTCAAGGCAAGGTCTCATCATTTTACAGTTCAAACTACCTCTAGTGCTGCCTATTCTATATTCAATTTCCTTATCTTCTATACTAAATTTGTTATAACTGATCCATATACCAAGGCAAGGTCTCATCATTTTACAGTTCAAACTACCTCTAGTGCTGCCTATTCTATATTCAATTTCCTTATCTTCTATACTAAATTTGTTATAACTGATCCATACACCAAGGCAAGGTCTCATCATTTTACAGTTCAAACTACCTCTAGTGCTGCCTATTCTATATTCAATTTCCTTATCTTCTATACTAAATTTGTTTTTATTCAAACTGTCCATATACCAAGGCAATCAATTTCCTCTCATCATTTTTGTTATAACTGACATACACCAAGTTCAAACTTCAATTTCCTCTAGTGCTGCCTATTCTATATTCAATTTCCTTTATCTTCTATACTAAATTTGTTATAACTTTGTTATATATACCAAGGCAGTGTCTCATCATTTTTACAGTTCAAACTACCTCTAGTGCTGCCTATTCTATATTCAATTTCCTTATCTTCTATACTAAATTTGTTATAACTGATCCATATACCAAGGCAAGGTCTCATCATTTTACAGTTCAAACTACCTCTAGTGCTGCCTATTCTATATTCAATTTCCTTATCTTCTATACTAAATTTGTTATAACTGATCCATATACCAAGGCAAAGGTCTCATCATTTTACAGTTCAAACTACCTCTAGTGCTGCCTATTCTATATTCAATTTCCTTATCTTCTATACTAAATTTGTTATAACTTCATCCATACACCAAAGGCAAGGTCTCATCATTTTACAGTTCAAACTACCTCTAGTGCTGCCTATTCTATATTCAATTTCCTTATCTTCTATACTAAATTTGTTATAACTGATCCATACATCAAGGCAAGGTCTCATCATTTGACAGTTCAAACTACCTCTATATTCTAGTTATAAATGCCATACACCAAGCCTCATTCTTCAAACTATTCAATTTCCTTATCTTCTATACTAAATTTGTTATAACTGATCCATATACCAAGGCAAGGTCTCATCATTTTACAGTTCAAACTACCTCTAGTGCTGCCTATTCTATATTCAATTTCTTTATCTTCTATACCAAATTTGTTATAACTGATCCATACACCAAGGCAAGGTCTCATCATTTTACACTTCAAACTACCTCTAGTGCTATGTTAATTTCTATTCTATATTCAATTTCTTTATCTTCTATACCAAATTTGTTATAACTGATCCATACACCAAGGCAAGGTCTCATCATTTTACACTTCAAACTACCTCTAGTGCAGCCTATTCTATATTCAATTTCCTTATTTTCTATACTAAATTTGTTATAACTGATCCATATACCAAGGCAATGTCTCATCATTTTACAGTTCAAACTACCTCTAGTGCAGCCTATTCTATATTCAATTTCCTTATCTTCTATACTAAATTTGTTATAACTGATCCATACACCAAAGGCAAGGTCTCATCATTTTACACTTCAAACTACCTCTAGTGCAGCCTATTCTATATTCAATTTCCTTATCTTCTATACTAAATTTGTTATAACTGGATCCATATACCAAGGCAAGGTCTCATCATTTTACAGTTCAAACTACCTCTAGTGCAGCCTATTCTATATTCAATTTCCTTATCTTCTATACTAAATTTGTTATAATCCATACACCAAGATCCATATTTTACCAAACTACCAAGGTCTCATCATTTTTACATACTTCAAACTGATCCTCTAGTGCAAGGCCTCATTTTACAGTTCAATTTCCTTTCTATATTCAATTTCCTTATCTCTTCTATACTAAATTTGTTATAACTGATCCATACACCAAGGCAAGGTCTCATCATTTGACAGTTCAAACTACCTCTAGTGCTGCCTATTCTATATTCAATTTCCTTATCTTCTATACTAAATTTGTTATAACTGATCCATATACCAAGGCAAGGTCTCATCATTTTACAGTTCAAACTACCTCTAGTGCTGCCTATTCTATATTCAATTTCCTTATCTTCTATACTAAATTTGTTATAACTGATCCATATACCAAGGCAATGTCTCATCATTTTACAGTTCAAACTACCTCTAGTGCTGCCTATTCTATATTCAATTTCCTTATCTTCTATACTAAATTTGTTATAACTGATCCATACACCAAGGCAAGGTCTCATCATTTTACAGTTCAAACTACCTCTAGTGCTGCCTATTCTATATTCAATTTCCTTATCTTCTATACTAAATTTGTTATAACTGATCCATATACCAAGGCAAGATCTCATCATTTTACAGTTCAAACTACCTCTAGTGCAGCCTATTCTATATTCAATTTCCTTATCTTCTATACTAAATTTGTTATAACTGATCCATATACCAAAGGCAAGGTCTCATCATTTGCATTTTACTGACAGTTCAAACTACCTCTAGTGCTGCCTATTCTATATTCAATTTCCTTATCTTCTATACTAAATTTGTTATAACTGTCCATATACCAAGGCAAGGTCTCATCATTTTTACACTTCAAACTACCTCTAGTGCTGCCTATTCTATATTCAATTTCCTTATCTTCTATACTAAATTTGTTATAACTTGATCCATACATATACAAGGCAAGGTCTCATCATTTTTACAGTTCAAACTACCTCTAGTGCAGCCTATTCTATATTCAATTTCTTCTTATCTTCTATACTAAATTTGTTATAACAGTCCATATACCAAGGCAAGGTCTCATCATTTTTACAGTTCAAACTACCTCTAGTGCTGCCTATTCTATATTCAATTTCCTTATCTTCTATACTAAATTTGTTATAACTGATCCATACACCAAAGGCAAGGTCTCATCATTTTACAGTTCAAACTACCTCTAGTGCAGCCTATTCTATATTCAATTTCCTTATCTTCTATACTAAATTTGTTATAACTGATCCATATACCAAGGCAAGGTCTCATCATTTTACAGTTCAAACTACCTCTAGTGCTGCCTATTCTATATTCAATTTCCTTATCTTCTATACTAAATTTGTTATAACTGATCCATATACCAAGGCAAGGTCTCATCATTTTACAGTTCAAACTACCTCTAGTGCAGCCTATTCTATATTCAATTTCCTTATCTTCTTTACTAAATTTGTTATAACTGATCCATACACCAAGGCAAGGTCTCATCATTTTACACTTCAAACTACCTCTAGTGCAGCCTATTCTATATTCAATTTCCTTATCTTCTATACTAAATTTGTTATAACTGATCCATATACCAAGGCAATGTCTCATCATTTTACAGTTCAAACTACCTCTAGTGCTGCCTATTCTATATTCAATTTCCTTATCTTCTATACTAAATTTGTTATAACTGATCCATACACCAAGGCAAGGTCTCATCATTTTACAGTTCAAACTACCTCTAGTGCTGCCTATTCTATATTCAATTTCCTTATCTTCTATACTAAATTTGTTATAACTGATCCATATACCAAGGCAAGGTCTCATCATTTTACAGTTCAAACTACCTCTAGTGCTGCCTATTCTATATTCAATTTCCTTATCTTCTATACTAAATTTGTTATAACTGATCCATACACCAAAAGGCAAGGTCTCATCATTTTACAGTTCAAACTACCTCTAGTGCAGCCTATTCTATATTCAATTTCCTTATCTTCTATACTAAATTTGTTATAACTGATCCATATACCAAAGCAAGGTCTCATCATTTTTACAGTTCAAACTACCTCTAGTGCTGCCTATTCTATATTCAATTTCCTTATCTTCTATACTAAATTTGTTATAACTGATCCATACACCAAAACAAGGTCTCATCATTTTACAGTTCAAACTACCTCTAGTGCAGCCTATTCTATATTCAATTTCCTTATCTTCTATACTAAATTTGTTATAACTGATCCATATACCAAAAGGCAAAAGGTCTCATCATTTTCTTCTTCTACAAATTTGTTCAAACTACCTCTAGTGCTGCCTATTCTATATTCAATTTCCTTATCTTCTATTTGTTATAACTTCCTTCTTAAATTTATACTTTGTTATAACCTGCCTATTCTATCCATATACTAAATTTGTTATAACAATAGGCAAGGTCTCATCATTTTACAGTTCAAACTACCTCTAGTGCAGCCTATTCTATATTCAATTTCCTTATCTTCTATACTAAATTTGTTATAACTGATCCATACACCAAAACAAGGTCTCATCATTTTACAGTTCAAACTACCTCTAGTGCTGCCTATTCTATATTCAATTTCCTTATCTTCTATACTAAATTTGTTATAACTTCATCCATATACCAAGGCAAGGTCTCATCATTTTACAGTTCAAACTACCTCTAGTGCTGCCTATTCTATATTCAATTTCCTTATCTTCTATACTAAATTTGTTATAACTGATCCATACACCAAGGCAAGGTCTCATCATTTTACAGTTCAAACTACCTCTAGTGCTGCCTATTCTATATTCAATTTCCTTATCTTCTATACTAAATTTGTTATAACTGATCCATACACCAAATGCAAGGTCTCATCATTTTACAGTTCAAACTACCATACCTCTAGTGCAGCCTATTCTATATTCAATTTCCTTATCTTCTATACTAAATTTGTTATAACTGATCCATACACCAAGGCAAGGTCTCATCATTTTACAGTTCAAACTACCTCTAGTGCAGCCTATTCTATATTCAATTTCCTTATCTTCTATACTAAATTTGTTATAACTGATCCATACACCAAGGCAAGGTCTCATCATTTTACAGTTCAAACTACCTCTAGTGCTGCCTATTCTATATTCAATTTCCTTATCTTCTATACTAAATTTGTTATAACTGATCCATATACCAAAGGCAAGGTCTCATCATTTTACAGTTCAAACTACCTCTAGTGCTGCCTATTCTATATTCAATTTCCTTATCTTCTATACTAAATTTGTTATAACTGATCCATACACCAAGGCAAGGTCTCATCATTTTACAGTTCAAACTACCTCTAGTGCTGCCTATTCTATATTCAATTTCCTTATCTTCTATACTAAATTTGTTATAACTGATCCATATACCAAGGCAATGTCTCATCATTTTACAGTTCAAACTACCTCTAGTGCAGCCTATTCTATATTCAATTTCCTTATCTTCTATACTAAATTTGTTATAACTGATCCATACACCAAGGCAAGGTCTCATCATTTTACAGTTCAAACTACCTCTAGTGCTTCTTATATTCTATATTCAATTTCCTTATCTTCTATACTAAATTTGTTATAACTGATCCATACATCAAAGGCAAAAGGTCTCATCATTTTACAGTTCAAACTACCTCTAGTGCAGCCTATTCTATATTCAATTTCCTTATCTTCTATACTAAATTTGTTATAACTGATCCATATACCAAGGCAAGGTCTCATCATTTTACAGTTCAAACTACCTCTAGTGCAGCCTATTCTATATTCAATTTCCTTATCTTCTATACTAAATTTGTTATAACTGATCCATACACCAAGGCAAGGTCTCATCATTTTTACAGTTCAAACTACCTCTAGTGCTGCCTATTCTATATTCAATTTCCTTATCTTCTATACTAAATTTGTTATAACTGATCCATACACCAAGGCAAGGTCTCATCATTTTACAGTTCAAACTACCTCTAGTGCTGCCTATTCTATATTCAATTTCCTTATCTTCTATACTAAATTTGTTATAACTGATCCATACACCAAGGCAAGGTCTCATCATTTTACAGTTCAAACTACCTCTAGTGCAGCCTATTCTATATTCAATTTCCTTATCTTCTATACTAAATTTGTTATAACTGATCCATACACCAAGGCAAGGTCTCATCATTTTTACAGTTCAAACTACCTCTAGTGCTGCCTATTCTATATTCAATTTCCTTATCTTCTATACTAAATTTGTTATAACTGATCCATACACCAAGGCAAGGTCTCATCATTTTACAGTTCAAACTACCTCTAGTGCAGCCTATTCTATATTCAATTTCCTTATCTTCTACACCAAGGCAATGTCTCATACTTCAAACTTTGTTATAATTCAATTTCCTATCCATACACCAATACCAAGGCAAGGTCTCATCATTTTACAGTTCAAACTACCTCTAGTGCAGCCTATTCTATATTCAATTTCCTTATCTTCTATACTAAATTTGTTATAACTGATCCATACACCAAGGCAAGGTCTCATCATTTTACAGTTCAAACTACCTCTAGTGCTGCCTATTCTATATTCAATTTCCTTATCTTCTATACTAAATTTGTTATAACTGATCCATACACCAAGGCAAGGTCTCATCATTTTACAGTTCAAACTACCTCTAGTGCAGCCTATTCTATATTCAATTTCCTTATCTTCTATACTAAATTTGTTATAACTGATCCATACACCAAGGCAATGTCTCATCATTTTACAGTTCAAACTACCTCTAGTGCAGCCTATTCTATATTCAATTTCCTTATCTTCTATACTAAATTTGTTATAACTGATCCATATACCAAGGCAAGGTCTCATCATTTTACAGTTCAAACTACCTCTAGTGCAGCCTATTCTATATTCAATTTCCTTATCTTCTATACTAAATTTGTTATAACTGATCCATATACCAAGGGCAAGGTCTCATCATTTTACAGTTCAAACTACCTCTAGTGCAGCCTATTCTATATTCAATTTCCTTATCTTCTATACTAAATTTGTTATAACTGATCCATACACCAAAGGCAAGGTCTCATCATTTTACAGTTCAAACTACCTCTAGTGCTGCCTATTCTATATTCAATTTCCTTATCTTCTATACTAAATTTGTTATAACTGATCCATATACCAAGGCAAGGTCTCATCATTTTACAGTTCAAACTACCTCTAGTGCTGCCTATTCTATATTCAATTTCCTTATCTTCTATACTAAATTTGTTATAACTGGATCCATACACCAAAACAAGGTCTCATCATTTTACAGTTCAAACTACCTCTAGTGCAGCCTATTCTATATTCAATTTCCTTATCTTCTATACTAAATTTGTTATAACTGATCCATATACCAAGGCAAGGTCTCATCATTTTACAGTTCAAACTACCTCTAGTGCTGCCTATTCTATATTCAATTTCCTTATCTTCTATACTAAATTTGTTATAACTGATCCATACACCAAGGCAATGTCTCATCATTTTACAGTTCAAACTACCTCTAGTGCAGCCTATTCTATATTCAATTTCCTTATCTTCTATACTAAATTTGTTATAACTGATCCATACACCAAAGCAAGGTCTCATCATTTTACAGTTCAAACTACCTCTCTCAGTGCAGCCTATTCTATATTCAATTTCCTTATCTTCTATACAAAATTTGTTATAACTGATCCATACACCAAGGCAAGGTCTCATCATTTGACAGTTCAAACTACCTCTAGTGCTGCCTATTCTATATTCAATTTCCTTATCTTCTATACTAAATTTGTTATAACTGATCCATACACCAAGGCAAGGTCTCATCATTTTTGTTACAACTTCAAACTACCTCTAGTGCTGCCTATTCTATATTCAATTTCCTTATCTTCTATACTAAATTTGTTATAACTGATCCATACATCAAGGCAAGGTCTCATCATTTTACAGTTCAAACTACCTCTAGTGCTGCCTATTCTATATTCAATTTCCTTATCTTCTATACTAAATTTGTTATAACTGATCCATATATCAAAGGCAAGGTCTCATCATTTTACAGTTCAAACTACCTCTAGTGCAGCCTATTCTATATTCAATTTCCTTATCTTCTATACTAAATTTGTTATAACTGTCCATACACCAAGGCAAGGTCTCATCATTTGACAGTTCAAACTACCTCTAGTGCTGCCTATTCTATATTCAATTTCCTTATCTTCTATACTAAATTTGTTATAACTGATCCATACACCAAGGCAAGGTCTCATCATTTTACAGTTCAAACTACCTCTAGTGCAGCCTATTCTATATTCAATTTCCTTATCTTCTATACTAAATTTGTTATAATCATTTTATCCATATACCATATTCAATTTCTCATCATTTCCATACAGTTCAAACTACCTCTAGTGCTGCCTATTCTATATTCAATTTCCTTATCTTCTATACTAAATTTGTTATAACTGATCCATACACCAAGGCAAGGTCTCATCATTTTACAGTTCAAACTACCTCTAGTGCTGCCTATTCTATATTCAATTTCCTTATCTTCTATACTAAATTTGTTATAACTGATCCATACATCAAAGGCAAGGTCTCATCATTTTACAGTTCAAACTACCTCTAGTGCAGCCTATTCTATATTCAATTTCCTTATCTTCTATACTAAATTTGTTATAACTGATCCATACACCAAGGCAAGGTCTCATCATTTGACAGTTCAAACTACCTCTAGTGCTGCCTATTCTATATTCAATTTCCTTATCTTCTATACTAAATTTGTTATAACTGATCCATATACCAAGGCAAGGTCTCATCATTTGACAGTTCAAACTACCTCTAGTGCTGCCTATTCTATATTCAATTTCCTTATCTTCTATACTAAATTTGTTATAACTGATCCATACATCAAGGCAAGGTCTCATCATTTGACAGTTCAAACTACCTCTAGTGTAGCCTATTCTATAATCAATTTCCTTATCTTCTATACTAAATTTGTTATAACTGATCCATACATCAAGGCAATGTCTCATCATTTTACAGTTCAAACTACCTCTAGTGCTGCCTATTCTATATTCAATTTCCTTATCTTCTATACTAAATTTGTTATAACTGATCCATACACCAAGGCAAGGTCTCATCATTTTACAGTTCAAACTACCTCTAGTTATAACTGCCATACATCAAGGCAATTGCCTATTCTATATTCAATTTCCTTATCTTCTATACTAAATTTGTTATAACTGATCCATATACCAAGGCAATGTCTCATCATTTTACAGTTCAAACTACCTCTAGTGCAGCCTATTCTATATTCAATTTCCTTATCTTCTATACTAAATTTGTTATAACTGATCCATACACCAAGGCAAAAGTCTCATCATTTGACAGTTCAAACTACCTCTAGTGCTGCCTATTCTATATTCAATTTCCTTATCTTCTATACAACATTTGTTATAACTGATCCATACACCAAGGCAAGGTCTCATCATTTTACAGTTCAAACTACCTCTAGTGCTGCCTATTCTATATTCAATTTCCTTATCTTCTATACTAAATTTGTTATAACTGTCCATACACCAAGGCAAGGTCTCATCATTTTACAGTTCAAACTACCTCTAGTGCAGCCTATTCTATATTCAATTTCCTTTATCTTCTATACTAAATTTGTTATAACTGATCCATACACCAAGGCAAGGTCTCTCATCATTTTACAGTTCAAACTACCTCTAGTGCTGCCTATTCTATATTCAATTTCCTTATCTTCTATACTAAATTTGTTATAACTGATCCATATACCAAGGCAAGGTCTCATCATTTTACAGTTCAAACTACCTCTAGTGCTGCCTATTCTATATTCAATTTCCTTCTATATTCTATACTAAATTTGTTATAACTATTTTATATTCATCCATACACCAAGGCAAGGTCTCATCATTTTACAGTTCAAACTACCTCTAGTGCAGCCTATTCTATATTCAATTTCCTTATCTTCTATACTAAATTTGTTATAACTGATCCATACACCAAGGCAAGGTCTCATCATTTTACAGTTCAAACTACCTCTAGTGCAGCCTATTCTATATTCAATTTCCTTATCTTCTATACTAAATTTGTTATAACTGATCCATACACCAAGGCAATGTCTCATCATTTTACAGTTCAAACTACCTCTAGTGCAGCCTATTCTATATTCAATTTCCTTATCTTCTATACTAAATTTGTTATCCATAACCAAAGCAAGTCCATACACCCTCTAGTGCAACCTCTCATCATTTTTACAGTTCAAATCTACCTCTCATCATGCAGCCTATTCTATATTCAATTTCCTTTATCTTCTATACTAAATTTGTTATAACTGATCCATACACCAAGGCAAGGTCTCATCATTTTACAGTTCAAACTACCTCTAGTGCAGCCTATTCTATATTCAATTTCCTTATCTTCTATACTAAATTTGTTATAACTGATCCATACACCAAGGCAAGGTCTCATCATTTTACAGTTCAAACTACCTCTAGTGCAGCCTATTCTATATTCAATTTCCTTATCTTCTATACTAAATTTGTTATAACTGATCCATACACCAAGGCAAAGGTCTCATCATTTTTACAGTTCAAACTACCTCTAGTGCAGCCTATTCTATATTCAATTTCCTTATCTTCTATACTAAATTTGTTATAACTGATCCATACACCATGGCAATGTCTCATCATTTTACAGTTCAAACTACCTCTAGTGCAGCCTATTCTATATTCAATTTCCTTATCTTCTATACTAAATTTGTTATAACTGATCCATACACCAAGGCAAGTTCTCATACAGTTCAAAACTACCTCTAGTGCAATGTATTCAATTTCCTTTCTTCTATACTAAATTTGTTTAAACCATCCATACACTAGTGCATCATTTTATTCTATATTCAATTTCCTTATTCAATTTCCTTATCTTCTACTAAATTTGTTATAACTGATCCATACACCAAGGCAAGGTCTCATCATTTTACAGTTCAAACTACCTCTAGTGCTGCCTATTCTATATTCAATTTCCTTATCTTCTATACTAAATTTGTTATAACTGATCCATACATCAAGGCAATGTCTCATCATTTTACAGTTCAAACTACCTCTAGTGCAGCCTATTCTATATTCAATTTCCTTATCTTCTATACTAAATTTGTTATAACTGGATCCATACACCAAGGCAAGGTCTCATCATTTTACAGTTCAAACTACCTCTAGTGCTGCCTATTCTATATTCAATTTCCTTATCTTCTTTACTAAATTTGTTATAACTGATCCATACACCAAGGCAAGGTCTCATCATTTGACAGTTCAAACTACCTCTAGTGCTATTCTATTTCAATTTCCTTATCTTCTATACTAAATTTGTTATAACTGATCCATACACCAAGGCAATGTCTCATCATTTTTCAGTTCAAACTACCTCTAGTGCAGCTATTCTATATTCAATTTCCTTATCTTCTATACTAAATTTGTTATAACTGATCCATACACCAAGGCAAGGTCTCATCATTTTACAGTTCAAACTACCTCTAGTGCTGCAGCCTATTCTATATTCAATTTCCTTATCTTCTATACTAAATTTGTTATAACTGATCCATACACCAAGGCAATGTCTCATCATTTTTCAGTTCAAACTACCTCTAGTGCAGCCTATTCTATATTCAATTTCCTTATCTTCTATACTAAATTTGTTATAACTGATCCATATACCAAGGCAATGTCTCATCATTTTACAGTTCAAACTACCTCTAGTGCAGCCTATTCTATATTCAATTTCCTTATCTTCTATACTAAATTTGTTATAACTGATCCATACATCAAGGCAAGGTCTCATCATTTGACAGTTCAAACTACCTCTAGTGTAGCCTATTCTATAATCAATTTCCTTATCTTCTATACTAAATTTGTTATTTATAGATCCATATACCAAAGGCAATGTCTCATCATTTTACAGTTCAAACTACCTCTAGTGCAGCCTCTTCTATATTCAATTTCCTTATCTTCTTTACTAAATTTGTTATAACTGATCCATACACCAAGGCAATGTCTCATCATTTTACAGTTCAAACTACCTCTAGTGCTATCTTCATATAAATTATTCTATATTCAATTTCCTTATCTTCTATACTAAATTTGTTATAACAGTTCATCCATACATTCTAAGGCAAGGTCTTCATCATTTTACAAATCAAACTACCTCTAGTGCAGCCTCTTCTGTATTCAATTTCCTCATCTTCTATACTAAATTTGTTATAACTGGTCCATACGCCAAGGCAATGTCTCATCATTTTACAGTTCAAACTACCTCTAGTGCAGCCTATTCTATATTCAATTTCCTTATCTTCTATACTAAATTTGTTTATAACTGATCCATACATCAAAACAAGGTCTCATCATTTTACAGTTCAAACTACCTCTAGTGCTGCCTATTCTATATTCAATTTCCTTATCTTCTATACTAAATTTGTTATAACTTCATCCATACATCAAAGGCAAGGTCTCATCATTTGACAGTTCAAACTACCTCTATTTGCAATTTCCTATTCCATATTCAATTTCCTTATCTTCTATACTAAATTTGTTATAACTGATCCATACATCAAGGCAAGGTCTCATCATTTGACAGTTCAAACTACCTCTAGTGCTGCCTATTCTATATTCAATTTCCTTATCTTCTATACAACATTTGTTATAACGGATCCATATACCAAGGCAAGGTCTCATCATTTTACAGTTCAAACTACCTCTAGTGCTGCCTATTCTATATTCAATTTCCTTATCTTCTATACTAAATTTGTTATAACTGATCCATACATCAAGGCAAGGTCTCATCATTTGACAGTTCAAACTACCTCTAGTGCTGCCTATTCTATATTCAATTTCCTTATCTTCTATACAACATTTGTTATAACTGATCCATACACCAAGGCAATGTCTCATCATTTGACAGTTCAAACTACCTCTAGTGCTGCCTATTCTATATTCAATTTCCTTATCTTCTATACTAAATTTGTTATAACTTCCATCCATACACCAAAGGCAAGGTCTCATCATTTTTTACAGTTCAAACTACCACTAGTGCAGCCTATTCTATATTCAATTTCCTTATCTTCTATACTAAATTTGTTATAACTGATCCATATACCAAGGCAAAGTCTCATCATTTGACAGTTCAAACTACCTCTAGTGCTGCCTATTCTATATTCAATTTCCTTATCTTCTATACTAAATTTGTTATACCTGATCCATACACCATGGCAAGGTCTCATCATTTTACAGTTCAAACTACCTCTAGTGCTGCCTATTCCATATTCAATTTCCTTATATTCTATACTAAATTTGTTATAACTGATCCATATACCAAGGCAAGGTCTCATCATTTTACAGTTCAAACTACCACTAGTGCAGCCTATTCTATATTCTATTTCCTTATCTTCTATACTAAATTTGTTATAACTGATCCATACACCAATGCAAAGTTTCATCATTTTACAGTTCAAACTACCCTCTAGTGCTGCCTATTCTATATTCAATTTCCTTATCTTCTATACAACATTTGTTATAACTTCATCCATATACCAAGGCAAGGTCTCATCATTTTACAGTTCAAACTACCTGTAGTGCAGCCTATTCTATATTCAATTTCCTTATCTTCTATACTAAATTTGTAAGAACTGATCCATATACCAAGGCAAGGTCTCATCATTTTACAGTTCAAACTACCTCTAGTGCAGCCTATTCTATATTCAATTTCCTTATCTTCTATACTAAATTTGTTATAACTGATTCATGCACTTATGTTATTTAAAGTATTTAGTATTTATTAATTCCACATCCTGAATTTTTTAATTTTTATGATGGATTCAAGGTAGGTTCTATGACTTCTTTCATTTCAATTCCATATCATAGTTTCTATTTTGTAAAAGTTTATTTTCAGTCCTATTTCTTGGAATATATAGTAGAGAATTGTTGCTTTCTTTGTTCAAGATCATTCTTATCCCAAAAATGAATACCTATGTCATCGCATACCCCACCCCAATAATCAGTAAATTGGCAAGTAAATAGAAAGCAAGATTGCTGTTTTCTATTAGTAGATGTTTTTGGGATGTGCAACAGAATGCTTAAATGATCAGTGCCAATCTGTTAAATGATTAAATAAACTGGGACTGTCATTTCCTCCAGATTGTATTCCTGATGATGTCTGAAACAATTCTGGGGACCAATATAATTCTTCTATCAGATCTAGACATTTAGTTGAGTCAGAGTTTGGTAGTCAGTTTTTTTTATGAATGAGAAGTATGCTGCTGTGAGGTTGACATAGTAGATTTTCTATTAGAGAGGTATGCAATCTCCTAGAATTGTCTGATGACATATATGCCATCATTACATACCTAATCAGAATGAAAATGAAACTGGGTTGTGATGAGTTGACTCTCATAAAACAATGAGTTAACCTAGTTAATACAATGTTCAGTACTTTCACCATAATTGATCCTGTATATGTATTAGGTTCTTGATGGTTAACATTTTGTTTCCATAGTGTATTAATAAATACACCCCACTTTTTAAAAATGTGTTCCTGATTCCAGACTTTCTTCATGAAAATTGAGAAACTTGTTATTGAATTCGGGGTGAAGGTAAACTATTTTCAAAAATTCAAACTCAGTATCAATTGATGCTTTATTGTTCCTTAGATTTTTTTTTATATCTTTCTTAACTTTCTCATCAGTAGATTTATTATTGTTTATGTTTGGAGATGGAATTGTAATGATTGAATGTATATTGGTATCTGTTCTATTTCCATAGACATCTTTAGTGTGATCAAGGTTGAAATGTAACTCAAAGTTTTTTGTTTTTTTTTAACCAGGACGTTTCTTCTGTGTTGGTTTTGATTTTATGATGTTATTCTGTCTATGCTGTTTGGCTTCATTAAATTGGTTTCTAATTTTTTTGAGATATTGTTTTCTCAGAGCATTAGCTAGTTAATTGTTTGGTAATCTCTTTTTCATTTTTCTTCCTCTTTTGTTTGTTTCTTTCCTATATCAATCTTTTCAATTCAGGATTATTGTCCCACAGGAGTATCTTTTTCCAGTCAGATATTCTTGGAATAGTCTCATGTGCTTCAGCTAATGAAGATATGATAACATTATTTGATTCCTTTGCTGTTTTGGTCAAGATCTAGGGACATCAGTTTGGACTTTAATTTATCAGAGAATTGTTTGAACAATGAAGGTCATGTTGTGAAACCCCACTTTCTCTTTCAGGGTCATTGTCACAGCCTATATTGAGGTGCGGGATACAGCGGTCAAGTTCTGTAGTAAGATGATGGCTGTTCATGTTCCAGCAGGACCCTGCTCCCTCCCACTTGACCCATATGACCCAAGAGTGTCTGGTCAACAATTTTCATGACTATGGCAATAAAAACGGACATAATTAAAAGTCAAGTACAGAAAAATTACAACTACTGTAGTTGGTATAAAAATGGAAACATTAAAAGCAAGAAAAAAAAAAAAGTAACAAATTACAGGTTGGGAGGAGGTTCACACCTCTCTCTTCAGAGCTTGATCAAAAGAAAAAACTTAAAGAATGACAGAAAATTCTCCCGCCTCATTACTATTGAGCCGAGTATACCTTTTCATTGGCAGATCACACAACCACTCCTTCTGTTTACACAGGAATGGCTGATTTGTATTATCAGTTGTCCACAGACGAGTTACATATCCTATCACATGGCCTTGATTTTTCTATTCCACCCTTCTTAGTGCGACAGGAAGTTATTTTTTCTGAGTTTGAAGTTTTCTTTGCTCATCTCAGCAGGTTATCTCCCATTTTGGTGGATAAAGTGACTGCACTTAGTGTTAAATGGAATGATTAGGCCGATGCTTTAATGGGAACTGCTATTGAATGGACTGATTTTCTATGGTAAATTGAACAGTTTTGATTATTAAAAAGTTTATGTTGCAATAAATCCATTGTGATTACTAGACCTGATAAATGGTGGTGATTTTAAACCATGATGATTACATTAATAAAGCATTGTTAATATTGAGTGATGAGGAGAAATTTCCTAAATTAGGCTCAGTTAAGTCATTCAATAAAACTAAGAGTATGGAACACAATTTTCAGAACTGTCTGCTCACATTAGCAAAAGAAGAGTCACTTACAGCTGATATTTATGAAGTTGTCAGGCCTGTTGGTTATATGGATTACCTAAAACCCATAAGGACTATGAAATTTAAAAAGGTTGCATGATTGTGTGTATTATATGTGGGGTGCATGTTCAATATGTAAACAAAGAAGATAAAAGTATACAAAAACTTTCTACTACAGACTGTTTATTCTTTTTTCGGTGATTGTAATGAAACAAAGTTTTCAATGTCTCTTGGGTATATCAGTTTACCTTTTGGTCTAGGAGTTAGGGCAAGTAAGTATAAGCATTGTATTAATCGTTGAGCTCAAGTCAGCCTTATGCAGAGTTGGAGCAATCAAAAGAAGGTTTATACTTACTTTATCATTAGAAGGTTTAAACATGGTTATGGGATGTCCGTTTACTTTGCCTTGGTCCAGAAGTTAGGTCAAGTAAGTATAAACATTGTTACAATGGTTGTGCCCAAGTTAGCCTTGTGCTGAGTTGAAACAATGAAAGAGAAAGCTTGACTTACTCCATAGGTGAAGGTTTTTAGGAAAACATATGTGAGTGCTGTGTGTTGGTAAATGAAAAGAGAGTTCAGTTGTCAGTGAACTTGGGAAACTAACATTCCCCAGTGAGAACGTAAATACCATGTGGTTTTACATCTTAGAGAAAAAATGAGAAAGAGGAATGAGTGAGGAAATGTTTGCCTTTTTATAGAATTCAATGGCACTGCCTAACAGCATTTGACAAAACCAAGCGTGGTACTCATATTTCCAGTTCCTTTACTCTTAGCATCATGGGAAAATGTATTTCTTTTTTTTTATTATTTTATTTATTGATTTATTTCATCTTCCCACAGGATAATGTTCCAATCCATCCTATTTTGTCAGTGATTGAGTCAGTCCAATATAAGCTGACAAAATGGTTAGCTGAATTTTTACAACCTGTGTTGGATATGTATTCAAAATACATTATTAAGGATTTGTTTACAATGCTAACTATATTTAAGTTTGATGGAACATTTATTTGTTCTTTTGACATCAGTCTAATTACTTATGTTGCACTTCAGGATACAATACATAGATATATGTCCTGATATTCTACACCGTAATCATTTTTCACCCCCTCATATTCCTGAAACTGTCTTTATTGAACTTATTAAGTTTTAACAATAAGATATACAGGCATATTGTTGGGGTATCAATTTCTAGAGCAAAAATTGTTTGCTATTGCCAGTCAACCAAACTGCTATGTGTGCTATATTGATGACATTTTTTATGCATTCAACAGTGAGTTGGAGGTGGATGTTTGTATGAAGTTTTATATGGTTTGCATCCTGCTTTCCATTTCAATTGTGAAAAAAGAAAGCAATAGTGCATGACAGTTCTTGGATGTTATGCTACATAGACAAAATTCTATTTTATTTTTACATCTGTGTACCAACAAAAACCCACATTAACAGGATTGTATACTTGTTGGGATTCATTTTGTCTTAGGTCGTATAAAATTAATTTTTTAAAGACTCTAGTGCATCAGGCTTTGTTGATTTGTTCTATGAATAAATTAGAGCAAGAATTAGAAACAATTACAAAAATATTTTGCAATAATGGTAATACTCTGGATGTTGTACAATCCAAGAATTATTGTAAAGATTGCACAGTGCCATAAGGCTAGAATATTTGGTCCAAAGAAATGTCTGGTATATCTCTGATTGTCATGGATTGGTGAAGTTGGTGTGAGATTTGCTAAGTAAATCTCAATTAGTGTTAGGAATTGCTTTTTCTTGGCTAATTCACTTATTATGTTCTCTTCTAAATCTATATTGAGATCAGTTCAAAAATATTTCTTGCCTATTTTTAGAACTAGTTCCATTATACATGAATTTAAATATCAGGACATCTCAACTCTTAGAGAAGAGAATTACTCAACATGTCCTGTTGTTGCAGGTGGTATATTGTCCTGCAAACTGATATTGAATGACAAGACAAAGATTTTGAGTAAAAAAATATATTGCCAAGTTTATTTTTGTTAAAGAAAATACATCAACAAAATTAATGTTACAGTGCACAAGGCAAAAATAACACTCATGTAGAGGGTGAGAAGAGGGTTGTCCTGAGAAGGACAGTTTAATGGTTGCTGAAGAGTGATGTCCTGAAAAGGACAGTTTTGTAATCAGTGAGGAGCATTGTTCTGAAAAGTACAGTTTATTGCATATTGCTACTGCTGTCAAGAGTGGGAAGCCTGTTAGAGCTAGTTGGAGCTGGAGGCCTACTGGAGATAGCTGGAGCAACAGCCGATGGCAAGCTAGTTAGAACTACTGCTGAAACAGATACTACATTTTGATCCTCATCATCTTATTATTTATTGCATAAAAAATACAATTGTGGTACAAGGCCAAAGGGGAAGTGGGGTGTGGTTGGTTTTCACTATCCTAAACTTAGTTAATCTGATTCACAACCCATTCATTCATTACAACATACAAGAATTCATTCATCTCCATTCATCCGACATATGCCACAATATCGCATACTCAAAAGGAGGAGTGGTCCTACTAAAAAACACCCATGTTTGCTTTTGAGGCCTCTTTATATCTTGAATCAGTCTTACAGCAATGCTGGTTAAGTTTTTTCTTCCAGTTGTTTTTAAAATATGTGGAAGTGCTGACAGGATATGACACTGTCATTTATTAGGAAGATTCAATTTAATGATTTGCATTGGTGTGCCAAAACTTCTGGCTCTGCAATCTGTAAACATCTTATAAAAATCAAGTTTGTGCTACATCTGAAAATCCTAGAAACAATATTTATTAAAGCAAAACAGCAATCCTTGTGTAAACAGGAGTGGTTGTGTGGGCTTAATGTGATCTACCTATGCAAAGGTATACTCGTTTCAATATATTATTGAGAAGAATGTATTTTCTCTCTGTCTTAATGTTATTTTTTTTAATCACTACACATATTTATTTTATTTACCTAAATCAATCTCTGAAGAGTGAGGCATGAAACCATTTAATTTATTCTATATTTTTTCTCTCCTTATTTCTTCCTTGCTTTTTGTGTGTTTTCAGTTTCATACCAACTACAGTAGTTGTGATTTTTCTGTGCTTGACTTTTAATTATGTCCATTTTTATTGCCATAATAAAGTTCTGTACCACTAACAAGATTTTAAAATTTTCATGATCATGTCACCCTCAACACAGCCTCTGAACTCTTCTGATTTGATTTTTCTGAACACTAAATCTGGGCTATCATCAAGAAGGAAATAAACCAGCGGTCCCATAATATGAATGACTTAACAAAGGCCAACATCCATGAGAACCAATTGATCCAGGCATACAGTTACATCTGGGCCCTAGGCTGTTCCCAAGGCTGACCGTGGTTTTATAGAATAGTTTTTTGTCTGTACTTCTAATTTGGGCATGTGTACATATATATTTTCGAGGAAAACTATGACAAAGTGAAAAAATTTTTTGTGTGATGCATTTTATCCTTTAGGATTTAATCAGACTAAAAGTTTCCTTCCATCCAGTATTCTTTCCATTTTTCTGTTGCTTTCTTACTTTTTCCATCTGTCATACCTTTATTTTTCTCCTGTTCCTTTCCTTTACTTCATTCTTCCTAAACTTCCTACTTAATATTATTATGTCAGTTTATCAGTCAAAAAGCATAAAAGATTCCAGTTCAGCAAGGATAGTGATTGGATAAATACTAAACTGATCCTTTGTAAATTTTTCTTATAGTATTATATTCACTCTTTAGATTGTTAATATATAAAACTTGTCTTATAAATGAGAGTTACTTCATAAATAAAGTTTACAATCTTATAAAAAACAAATTTTAGACCTGATAGAATAATGCAACTGCTATCAAAATGAACTAAAATTTGTCTTCAAAATTATGAGGATTTATTGATAAGTAAGGTCTTCAATCATATTAAAATGTTTTCGAACAAACAAACTAATGAAACTGGTATCAAAATGAAAGAAATTTATTTCCTTTCAAAATTACAATGGTTGGTTGTTAAGTAAGCTTTCCAGTCTTAAAAAAAAACAAGTTTTATACAAAATAGAATAATGAAACTGGTATAAAGATTAAATAAATTTCATTGCTTTTCAAAATTAAGGAAGTTAAATTTTCAACGTAGTCATCATTCAATGTTACACAGTTTTTTCAAAATTCTATTCACTTTTTCAATCCATCTCTGTAGAAAGTTTCTGGTTTATTTTTTATTCATTTGTGAACATTAACTTTTGTATCAAATGAAGAATGTTGACCTTTCAACACCTATTTAATTTTTGGGTACAACCAAATTTATAGTGGAGCCAAATGAAGTCTGTACAGAAGGTTTGCATGAACCGTGAATTTCATGCTTCTTACCATTTGTCCTGTTTGCTGAATTCAGTGCAACACAAAAATGTTTTCTTTGCAGGCCTTATTCTGCAGATATGATTTTAAGTGTTCACCATATTTTACCAATTTATCATTTTCTCTGGCAGAAACTCTGTGTGAATTTTTATCTTCCATCAGCATGACTGATACTAACCTTCGGAAGAGTGATTCATAGTACCATCTTGGACTAATGTTTTCAGCTGACATGAAAGAGCATATTGAATCAATTGCTAAGTCTGCAGTTAAGAAAGTTGGTTCACTATATTATGCTAGACAATTTTTGTTGCCAGAATCTATTTTACATATTTATAAGTCTACCATTCACCCATGCTTAGAATATTGCTGCCACATATGGTCTGGTGCTCCTGCTATATATTTAGAGATTCTTGATAAAATCCAAAGAAGAATCTGCAATATTTATTGGTCCTGACCTGGCATCTCAGCTTCTGCTCCTTTCCCACTGCTGTAATGTAGCTTCCCTGTGCCTTTTCTATAAATACTTTCATGGTGATTGTTCTGATGAACTTTTCTCTCTGGTACCTAGACTTTGTGCATTTAGCAGCAAGGTCTCATCTGTTTATAGTTGAAATGGCTAGGTGGAACACTCTCATATTCAGTTAACTCTTCTATCATAGTAGCTTTATTGCTTTGTTTGGGGTGAGATGATTAAAAAAAATGACTCCTTCAGTAGTGCATACATAACATACTTTTTCTGTTTGCAGTTACATTTTTATTTCCATCTGATTTCACTTGGATTATGTGTGCATATATGTACTGATAATTTGAAAGATTTTAAGTTATTTTAAAGATTCAAGCAGAAAGTATAGTTTGTTGAGAATGATTTGAGAGTTACCTCCTCCTTAGAGTTAAACTCTTCTGACAATTCCTTACCTAAGTGTACCTGTTATAGAGTAAAAGTTACCACTTTAGTCTTACAAGACTTTTCTAGTAACTTTAATTCTCACTTGATGGCTCTTTTGTGATATTATGCCAAACTGACCTGTTAGTAAATAATGTACAATCAGATAGTCATGAAAGCTCTTGCCTTATTTACATAAACACTATGCTATCATATATTTCAGATTGTACTGACTTAAACCCATATCCTCCTGCTGTCAGTTTAAACTGATGCCTAATTTTTCCACGTATTGTGACCATTTTGTCGTATTTTCTTGATTTCATATGAAAATTTGAGATTTTCCAAGATATTTCAATTAAATTTTCAATTTCCAAACTTATAGTTTATAATTATAGTCTAGATATGTGGAAAAATGAAGGATTCAGTTTAAATTGACACCGGGAGGTTATAGGTTTAGCAAAGTGATTGTCAGATTCAAAATAGGAACAAAATATATCTGTTAACATGTTCACAGGAGAACAATCAACATTCCTTTCATTATCTTCATTAGCCTTAATTTACAAAATTGCTTTTTGTTGTTAATGATTTCAATAGCAATTTTAATCAATTAACATCAAAAGATTTTTATAGTAAATAAATAGTTCTAATATTTTTTAGAAATCATGCCAAGATGGTTAATTTGTTTAGACTTGTCATTGTGATCAAGAGTATTTTTTTTCAATTTAGTCTATGTCCTTGTTGGTCATTTAGAATTGTAGGTTCTGGTAATGCATTGGCCTTGTCTGAATGTAATTATTTTATATACGTATTTTGTGGGGATTAAAATGACATCATTAACCCACAACAGGATTATTAAATTACAAACAAAACCATATACAAGATACAACAAAATAAGCATATACAAAAATGATAAAATGCTTCAGTATACATTTCAGAGAAATGATTGTATATATATATATATATATATATGCATACAGAAACAAACAAGTTTTGGTGGTAACATGTTTTATCAGAAAACTTTCCAGGATGTCTGCTTGCCCTGGAGGTTGGAAAAAAAGACAGAAAAAATTTATTTTTGTTTTATTTGGTGGTAAAACGCTTGTTCTTGCATCATGGAAGTATTCTATATTTAACTGTTTTTTTATAATCTAACTTTTTCTTTCTTTACTGTTAATCACCATTCTTATCTATATTTTAAAGTATTTTTATTTCTTAACTTTCAATTTTTCTTTTATTATTAATTATTTTGGTTCCAGACTACTACATAGTTTAGTAATAATGGTTGGGGCTTTCAGTAATTTATTTCTTTGCTATCACTACAGAGCTATTCCTTTTTGATGAAAAATTTTTTTCCTCTTCTAATACTGCAAGTTAATTGATTCTTTGTTTACAAAGAAGATAATTTCATGAAAATGTTATTTCTTAACAATTCTCATTATTGATGCAGATACCAGATGACTCAGCTAATTTTAAACTCGAAGATACTCCTGATGTCAGGAAAGCTTATATAGCCTTGGCCAATGTGAGGAAACTGCAGAAACAACTTTTGTAAGTATGCTGTTTAATTACTAATTTTCAGTTCAGTGTCTCTTAAAAGGGTGATAATAAAAATTAAATGCATATAAACTCCAGACTCACTGAAATATGAACTTAACAAAAAGAGCTTATAGCACTCTTGACAGTTATTGAGATGTGAACCCAGAAAGCTGAAATGATTTAACAAAAATATAGAATAGACATAGAAATAGCTATAGTGGTTCAAGTATTTTACCAATATATATATATATATATACACAATGTATAAAAAAAGATATGTTTTTTTTATGTGTATAGGGGGCATTGGGTAGAAGTAGTACCTTTGTTGCTCGTCTGCTGCACCCTATTTTTAAGGGTAACGGGCAACACTGGTCTTCACCTATCCTCTAAATCTCTCATGTGTTAAAGGCGGGCTGTTGGCCAAGGACTTGGATAGGAGATGGGCACTGCCAAATTATCTACAAGTCCACAGAAATATATATATATATATATATATATATATATATATATATATATATAGCCACCACCTATCTACAAGTCCACAGAAAGGATTATATATATATAGCCACCAGCTTTCATACCAGAGATGGTAAACTCTGACATTAAAACTCCCTATATATACCATGTGGCCTACCATGCACTATCCAATGTATTTAAGGTCCCGGAGAGGACAAACTCCATGATAATATAACATGTGATCATAATGCATAGTATACGGTGCACCTGTATGGGCTATGTTTTGATGTAGAGAGTGTGCTTTGTGCTACACAAGCAAGTGATCACTTTAAACAAATCTTGGTACAGGTTGATCAGTAGCTGGATGGCTAATAGTTCAACACAAATACATACAGAACAGAAATTTCATGGTGAGGAAGAGATAGTGACTGGGACAGGTGGAGTATGCCACTGGCAGTCTTTAGCTTGAATTTCACACATGGGTGGTGAGAGGTAGATGGCCGTTGAGCAGCACAAAATCATACATTGTTGCACTTCTTGTCCTTCTCTCATAAGAAAGCAGCCCTATTTAGGGATAGCACTGCTTTCCTCTTATGAGGAAGGGTTAATAAAAGGTGACCTAAAAATTGCATGTCCGTGCATAACCCTGTCATAAGATGCATATGGCTGGGCATTCAAATTGCATACCTGAATTTTCAGAAAATCAAAATTTAATGAAACAAACATGTTCATATCATCTTGGAATGTAAGGACTCTTCAGGACAATAAGAAAAACTCTGAACACAGAACAGCAATTATTGCATGAGTACTTAAACAGAACAAGATCAGCATTGCTGCTCTATCCAGACTTACAGACAGAGGGCAGCTCAAAGAAGTAGAAGGTGGCTACACCTTCTGGGTAGGATGACCTGAATCTGTGAAAAGAGAATCTGCCATAGGATTTGCTATCATAAACAATCTTGTGTCACGATTGGAATCACTTCCAGCTGGTGTTTCTGACAGGCTAATGTCACTTCGCTTACCTATTGGTGGGAATAAACATACCACTTTACTTAGTTATTTACCTACAATGGACTCTACTGAGGAGGTAAAAGAATCCTTTTACTGCAACATTCGTGAACTTCTAAGGCAAACGTCATTTCATGACAAACTTTATGTGATGGAGGACTTCAGTGCTCATGTTGGATGTAACACACTATCTTGGGGTAAAGTCATTGGAAAACATGATGTTGGCAAATCAAATTCTAATTGGGTATTGCTGCTGTCTCTTTGCAGCGAATTCGATCTTGTAATCACCAACACAATTTTCCAACAACCAACTAGTTTCAAAACTACATGGCAGCATCCTAGATCAGGGCACAACCATCTCATTGACTACATCATCATTTATGGCCATGATCACCACAACATAAACCTGATATGATCACTAGCAATCAGTCAATGTTGGTCATTTATATATATATGTTCATATGTATGTATGTATATATATATATATATATATATATATATATATATATATATATATATATATGTATGTATATATATATATATATATATATATATATATATATATATATATATATATATATATATATATATATATATATATATATATATATATATATATATATATATGATATATATATATATATATATATATATATGTGTACATAGTTTTTTTCCTACCCATATACTTTTGATCTCCTTCAAGATTATCCTAAGGGTTAAATTAGAAAGGCAAATTCGATTTAGCAATACTTCCTTCTGCACTCTGTTGTAATTATTTTAAAATTATATTGGGATGCTTGTATTGCAAAAAATTCCATAACTACAATGGATAAATTTAAAATTTTAAAATAATTATCGCATGTTTTTTAAAAATTACCATCAAAATGAAATGCAGATTTTATCACGGTTACAATAAGTTTGTCTTTGTAAGTACCCCCTGAGGGTGATTTTGGAGGAGATTGAAAGTATTTGGGTAGGAAAAAACTATGGCACCTTCCTTGATAAATTTCATCTTAACATCAACAAACTGATTAGAGAACTGGAAAGGATCAGTTTAAAAATAAATAGACAATATATTATTCATTGAAACATGTTTGAATGAAGATATGCTGCCTAAATATATATGTAAGAATCCCTCGGTAATTGTGGCTAATATGTACATCACATCGGTAACTATAAAAAAAATCAATTTTCAATTACTATAGTTAAACTTAAGAATGTTTTACCACACTAATCAACTGTTATGTATGCACTAATTGCATTTTGGTATATAAAAATTTTAGTGCACTAATTGAAAAGGATGCACGGTGAAGTAATGAATAGCGGCTCAGTTTGAGGAATTGGAGAGCTGAGTTCGAATTCCAGTCAAATCCATTACATTCACTTATGTGTTAATACCTTTGGGAAAGGTATGAATCCTCTTCTTCTCCACCTAGCTATGATAAAATCAAAGTGGGAATTATAAATTGCTATGAATGTTTGCTGATACAGGAAACCCCACTGTAAAAGGGCAGGAAATAGGGGTAAAAAAAACCCCCCACCCCAGTGGGAGTTCTACAACATTAATTTTGGGTATTTGAATAGATGAGAAAAAATGCATGCATGTGGTGTTAATCAGCAGTTAGCTGATAGAATCAAATTCTGTTAAATCCATTATTTACAATGGTAACTGAATGCAAGAAAATCACCCATAGCCTATCTATCTATATCCACAAATACATATATGTATGTATATACATATATATACTAGCAGGCTTTGCCCACTTGCTATCACTTTGCAAAGTAAGATATATTCACTATTTGAAATCTTTGAAACAAAAATTTTAAATGAACATTTCATTCATAAATTGGCTTTTACAAATAGATGCCAACTTCTTGAAGGCCAAGTAAAATGCAAATTTCAAACTCTTTTTTGTACTATATAAGATGATATTCCTAAACAGAATTATTTTTGATATGAAAATCAAAACAATCCCTGAATAAAAGAACAGTAATGAAGGACAGTTAATTAATGAAATAAACATTTTTAAAATCAATATGCAAATTAGTTAAACCTGAGAGTGATATTGCTTAGAAATAGATAATATTTAGCAGAGTGTGCTCAAGGGCAGCTGTTGCAAATGAGGAAAATTATGCTGAGAGGTGCCCAACCCTGGAGAACAGCTGCCCAAAGCTGTGCCCTCTCATTGCACCAGAGATAGGGATTTTCTCTTTTCCTTTAATAATGTCCCCAAAAACTATGCCCGTGAATAGGAAAAGATCCATTTGTAAATAAGTAGACAAAACTTGAAATATGTCTCAATATATATTATTGTTATCATACTGTTTCACCCATTGTGCCCACTGGTGTTCATCAGGTTTATATTAATTTGGTTAACCTACAAGGAATTCTGAACTGAACCTGTTATTTAATTCAATTTCCCATATCTCATCTAGTTCTTATTTTTAGTACTGTTCAGTTATTGCTCACCTTGTTTCCACTGAGTTCAAGTACACATTGCCCTGACCAGGGATTAAGCTCACAACTACTGTCAACTAATTCAGGAACCAAGGCTTTAATCCTCTAGGCTATTGTCCTGTAGAACAATTCTCTGTAGAAAACTTGGAGCCTTAAACATAATCTGCCTGCTGATGATATATACCTGATAATGGTTAGAGGACACAGCAGCTGAAACACTGTGATAACAACAACAAAGATGAGGACAATAGTCTGAATGTAAATAATGATCGCTCCTCATCCCAGAAATTCAGACAGAAAAAATGTTTTACATTTAAACTTTTGACAGCAAAACCAGTTTTATTAGCTTGGTTTGGATTCTTCTTCACTTTTCCTTTTCTCTTTTGCAAGTATAAAATTAAATCTATTTCTTCTTGATAAAAAATACCTCTTCCACAACCGACTCTATAACAGTGTTTGAAGCAAACAGCATTGCCATTGTACATAAACTGAAGTGAATGCTGAATGAAAGGGAGCAACATCAACATGCAGAATAAGGGCATTATATGATTCTTCTTCTACATCTTCTTTGTGCCATGTCCATTCAAGACGTGGGTGACCATAGGGCTCCATAATCTCCTGTCCTTTGCAGCTCAGTAATGTTTGTCTTTTTCCTATCCTTCCCACTCCCCATTCCGCTATTTATTCACAGGAGCTCATGCTGCCTCTCCACTGTCCCTTCCACTTTTGATATGCCCTATGATATGTTTTGTGTGTCAAAATTTAAAAGTCCTCCTCCTTCATTATGTGTCCCAGAGATTTCAACTGTCTCTTTCTGATTCTATGTATAAGTATCCTTTTTTTTCTATTTTTCTTAAAACTTCCTCATTGTTTACATGCTCTGTCCATGGTATTCTCAGCAGATGATGGCTATTTCAAACTCTTTAACTTATGTACATATATTGGGTAGAATTGGTTATTTATGTGTGTGTGTGTGTGTGTAGTATATGAAATGAAAGTTGGTTCAAACTGAGAGTGTTACCATATTTACTGTGAGAGTAAAATGGTTAAAGCATTTGCTTCCTTCTTTATAAAAAAATGTGTAGAAACTGGTGAACTGGAAGTAGTTCCTGATTGGACTATAAAATTGCCAGATGAGTGGCAGTGGCAGTTTGTTGCATGCATTATGAGAACAGTTGTAACTGATGAATGCCACACAAGTTGATATCTGATCAGTATTGGCTAGGTTACTGTGGAGAGGCAGTATGATGTTGAAAGACCTGAAACCCCTAATGATCCTTAGCTAAAAACACCACAAATGATACGTGCTAAAGCATGAAACCAATGTATATCATGAAATATATACATATATTTATGTATGTTTATTCAGAAAAATGGCCCAGTCCATAAAGGATAAAAATTATCTCTCGCTGACCAAAAGGTTGGAAGCTAATATAAAGCAACCTAAAATTCCATTCTCAGGATTGGTATTGTGATGTTCCCCTACAGACATTTGAGAATAAAAAAAAATTGATTTCAAATCAAAAGTCTTCATCCTCCGTAACCAGTGTTCTATTCATAAAATCTACAATATCCGAAAATAACAACTATTCACAATTGTTACTTGTCAGAATGAGTATATAGTAAGTGGAATAATTATCTGTACAGAAAGTTGATTTGGCAATCTAAGTTCAAATTCCAGCTGACTGTTGTGTTCAATTTCTTCTAGTTCTTTCAGGAAAGGTGTGAATTCATCTCTCCTCTCCCCACTATGGGTTAAATAGCAAATCAAACTGAATTTTCTAGTTTTGAGTTGCAGCCAGCCTAAGAGAAGGAAAATTCTGTATTTAAACCAGCTGAGTGTATACATACCATTAACTGTGATAAGGGCATTCCTTGTATCAAATCTTGACTGTGTCATTCGTTACAAATGATACTTCACAAATAGTATTGGACACCACTTTACCATTGAATCCTGAAGGAAATCAAGATGGTGGGTTTGGACCTGTGCAACTCCTTAAACTGTCTTAATATATGCACATTGTTTTTTAAATGGAACCATCATCATCACTTGGGATGGAGTGGAGTGTTAAGGTGATTACCACTTTTAAAGTAAAAAATGTTTTTATTTGAATAATTAAGCAATTATTAAAAGCCATAAACACAACAATTGATTATTTGTAAAGTTCACAAATGATCAGATTGGAAACAAATAACAAAACTTTTATTTTTTAAAGAATTGTTTTTTAAAACTGAATATGCAAATTAGTTAACTCTATTAAGCAAAAACTAGTAAGTTGGGAAACATACGAGTATAAGCCAGACTTTTTAAATAAGCCACAAAATGGCTCACAATTGAGTCAGAAATTTAATACTACATGACCATAATTTACTTTCTCCATTGGTTAAAAAATCACAAATGTATCTCTTTAAACCATGCCAGTTTGCAAACTTTATTTAGGCAAGTTTTGAGACTATCAGACATGAGCATCATTTTTTAGATGTTTGTAAACAAAATTTTATACATGTATCTTTTTCATAAACTGTCAGTCTTCATTTTTCTGATCCTTTTACAACATCAATTCAAACCTCATATTACAAAATTTTATACACTAAATTTTATTGAAGCCATTTTTTACTAACCATTTAGCTTAATTATTGCAGTTTCTTTATCTAAAAAATGTTAGTAACTTTCTTCTATTAATAAATGTTTTTAAACACTCCACTCAAAAGAAAGTGTAATAAACAAATCTAGTCTGTTGTACTGTTTTTTATTTACCATTTAATTTTTTGTAAAATTTTACATTTCCCTTTTTCTTATATAAATTTTCATAAAAGGTAGAAGATATATGTATCTTGAAACAAACCTCATCTAAAAGAATTATTTAAATTTGAAAGAATAGGAGCTAAAAAGATTATCTGATCAAACTGACCAGGCATTCTGTCTGTTTATTGCTTGACATATTAAGTTTAAAATATATTTTACTTGAAATAACTGAATTATATTTTAATTTATTTGGCATCTGCAGATGTCTTATCCGTAATTTGTCTTTTTCATTATTTCGCTCATTTTTTTAATATTATCTTCATAATTTTTTCTTATTCATCAAAATGCTTTTGGTGGACATATTCCTTGGCCTTTAAGTTAAATTCTTGACAGAATTAGCTTCAGATGAAATTTAAATTTCATCTTATACCATAAGAGCTGCTAACTATGTCATGTATCATTGTGAAAAAAAACAACAATAAAAAATATATAAATAGATTAAGTTACTAGAAATAATATGAAAATATTTAATTACAGAAACTAAGATGGGTATGGTATTAATTTGTTTTTTACAGTTTAACAACTTTTTGATGGTTATTTAAAACCAGAAAATATTTTTAGATTGTAAGAGTGTTTTTGGAGATAATAATAATAATTTACTGATACGTCCTACTAATTAACCCATAGCTGGGTGAGAAGTGGTGGATTCATACCTTTCCTAATGGTATTTATGCTTAAATAAATATAATAAACTTGACTGGAATTGGAAATCAGCTCGCTAACTTCCAATTCCAAACTGTTCTCCATTACACCAACCGCACATCCACACTTACAGGACCTGGTATTGCTGAGAGGTCACCCATCTAGTTACTGATCAGGCTTGACATTGTTTAACTTCAGTGATTATACAAGAATCAATGTTTGAACATGATATGGTCATACGCGTCTAAGAGAGTCTACAAAAAGTGCTATGGAGTAAGTATGAACAAGATTAGAGTGGGATTAGGGATAAGAGTTTAATCTCATTGTCAGCAGTTTTAATAGCAATGATAATTTTGATGTTGCAGACTACCATAGTATGGAATAGAAGTTCAAATCTCATCTGGCACTACTTTTTTTCTTATTCCCAATTCCAATAATTTAATTTTGAAAAGCAATGAATATATTTCCCAAAAAACACAAAGATTAAAAGATTAAAAAAAAATTAATATATGTCAAGTACAAAATATTATTATTGATAACTGGTTAGCCCTTTTTATTGTTTCTTTTGTGTTGTTATATTTTTTGATCTATCCCTTTATGGTGAGTATTTTTTTTTATTATCCTTCCTCCACCTTTGTTTTATATATTTTTGTATATATTTATATATGCTTTTAAAATATGTTTTCAAAGCCTTAATGGAAATATTAATAATAAAAAAATGTGAGGAATCAGGTTTTATCTGTATTTAATTTCTGCTGCATATTTATTGCCATTACTGCTGCCATATCTGGATTGGAGCTGCCCAATCCTCTCTTTCCAGCTTTAATATAGTTCAATATCATTTACGTGACCTTGTGAGTGATGAATTATTTTTCACCGTACAATCCCTTTTGCACAGACAAAATGTCACAAGCATCTGGCTACTCTATTGCTACTTCCATAGAAAATTTTGTAAGCTACATACCTTAGTCCCGCTAGTTCAGACATTTACAGATAAAACCTGCCATGCCATGTACACACTCCTCATCCTCTTTGTATTACACTGGTAAGAAGGAAGTTCCATTTGGATAGCTTCTTCTCAAGATCCACTGCTTTGTGAAACAGATTCCAGAGAGGATGCTTTTCTTCAATTTTCAAGTCCTGGGTCAAGCATTATCTATCCTACATATCGTCACAATTGATACTTATTACTCCCTCCTCTTACATACAAACAACAATCTCATTCAGTAACCCTCTATCTTGGGTGACTCTTGGACTTTGTATTGAGTGAACAATAGCATAAAAAAACTTCTTACTCTTTTATTGTTAATGAATTTCTTTTACCCTGGTTAATTAATACATAAGAAATTAGCACAATGAATACTTTTAAACCTCTGTAAGAATAAGTCTGGCTATTTTTAACTATTCTACTTTTTAATCAAAGAAGATTGTTTTTAAATAAGCAATAAATCCAGGGGTTACTGGGTGTGAGAGAATATAAGAAAAAATATTTAGGAGAGAGAGCAATAAAAAAACAAGAATTACAAAAACAGAAAATAATGATTGATATTGCATTTAAATTTTTGAATATCAAAGTTGACCAGAAAGCAAGAAAGTGCAAGAGAGCTCCTTAAGTGAGAAGTGCAAGAGAAGAAACTGTTAGTGTAGGATTTGCTATTACATCTAGCAGCCATTTCAACTGAAAAACGATGAGACCTTGTTGCCAATCTAGTACTGTGCTTAAATTCATAAAGTTTAGTTACCATGGAGGAAAGTTCATCAGAACAGTTACCATGAAAATATTTATAGAAAAACACAGAGAAACTATGTTATAGCAGTGGGAAAATGACTGAAGCTGAGATGCCAGATCAGGAACAATAATCTGCAAATTTTTCTTTGTATTTTATCATAAAATCTTTAAATACATATGTAGCAGATTAGTATGCTTCTTTGCACTAAAAACTAATTATTATTACTATAATTTTTTAATATACTTAGAAAGAAAGTGTTATTTATTTTTATTAAAAATAAACTGAATTATAATTGAACTTCTGTCTGAATTTCTGGAATGTGGACTTGTCATTATTTACACCTTTTACATTTGGACTATTTTCCATATCTTTGTTGTTGTTATCACAACTTACAGGGAATTCTGAATTTAACCCTTTATTTAATTTATCTGTTCTTGTTTCACTGTCCATGTTTAGGGAAGGGATATCTCATCTAGTTCTTATTTTTAGTACTGCTCAGTTATTGCTTGCCTATTTCCACTGAGTTCAAGTACAATGGCTCAGTTATTGCTCACTTCTCAGACAAGTAATAACTGAATGTAAATAGTGTATATAATTGAATTGAAAATGATACCTTGTCTTGTGGATAACAATTGCCTAATGCTTAACATAAATCATCTGTGCTTTGAATCAATCTCAATATATGTGCATCTATATGTGTTTACCTCTTATATTAGAATTTTGTAGAAAGTCTGACATTTAAAAATCTGTTTATATTTCCATTAGAATTACAGAAGAACGAGCACAGATGTTTGAAGCCAGAATGCGTACAGCAGAAAAAGAGTTGATATTTTGTGAGGAGAGGATCCGTGCATTGGAGAAGCAACTACGTATTTACAACACAGATCCTGCAGTTGGATATATGCCTACTGGAAAGGCTTCTGCAGCAATCCAGGATTCAGGCCTGAACGTTCCAAAGTCGTCAGCAGGTGTCAAGTCAGGCAAGAAATCTCCTGCAAAAAATATTAAATCTAAGAAGAAATAAAACTAATAACAATTGTAAAGAGATTTTTATTTGACAGCTGATGCAAAAAAAATTGTTGAACTGATGGTTTTCTACTTTGAGAGTAACAATTTATAGTGTGCTGGGTCCACCAGAATAGAAAATAAAGTAAGTATAAAGAGTTTGAAAAATGCAGGTAATGTTATATTATATATGAAGGAATGCTGAAAAGTTTTTAGTTTGACTAAGAAGGAATTCCAAAACAAAATCTATTCTTTGGTCATTTTGGGAACTGGGTCAGGCTGAGAACTTTTCAGCATTTTCTCATATAATTATATATTATATTAATATACTATGTGTACTATCATTGTTATCATTATCAGCCATTGTGAGTTCCCTGCTGGACAAAAGCCTTTTCTAAATCCTTCCATGACAACTGTAATTACGATAATTTTTGCTATGTCATATTAGCTGACTCCTCTATCTTCTCACTGGTCTTTTTCCACTGGGTTTTTTATCAACTGGGCACCAGTCAAAAAAATCTTTTGCTCCATCTGTTATCCTTACTTCTTGATATGTGTCATATCCACTTCCATTTCTCTTGCTTAATCACTTTTATGATATCTTTTTTTCTCAGTTTATTCTCTGATCCATGATAGCTTTTTCCTGTCATAGAGTTATCTCCAGTATTGCTCTTTCCATTAATCTGCCTTCATTTCTAAGTTTGTTTTCAAAGGAGACAGTTACATTAGAGGGTTGACTTGGAAGGTGACCTCATAACCATCAGGTACAGATTTATGCCTCACAGGATGTCAGTGACTGTCCCCGTCATATAAACAGGTGGTTAAACCAGCTACACTTAAGATATGCACATGTGGGACAAGTGAATGACAGGAGATATATAAGCATTCCACAAAAAGATCCATGTTTAGAGAAAGCTACCAAATTCGTACACCCATATACTAATATTAATTGACAAAGTTTGGAGATTAATAAACTAAATAATTTTACATATGACAGATTTAGTGTTTTTACTAGTCTTCACAATGATAAAATTACAGTAAATACTTTTAATAATAGTTTATATATATGTTTGATAGTAATGTGATAGAGTGATACATGCCAAAGTATTTATTATCTTCTTTTTGGATTACTGTGACTGTCTTAGTTGGGTATCAGGAAGAGCATACAACCTTGTAAAACCTTACCTCACATCATTCTGACAAATCCTTTGTCAGACACACCTTGCTTTGTGTGAGACTAATTCTCTTCTGCCTCAACAAAAAAACATGGCTATGTATGTATGTATGTATGTATGTATGTATGTATGTATGTATGTATGTATGTATGTATGTTTTTATAAAGGAGATATACTATTCCTACTGAAAAGGTATGTTAATATGCCATCTTTGCCTGGTGCTTTTTCTTGTTTGTATTTTGAGACACAAACATTATTTCCTTTGTTGTTACCTCTAGAACATTGTGAGAATCTGCCAAAGCAGTTTTATTTTCAAAATGTACATGTTTGCACAGTACTTCTTAGTTATTTTTAACATCTTGTCCCAATATTTGGTAACTTCCCATTTCTTTCTTTGAATGCACTGTGTGTCCTATAGCATTTTCTGTTTATCTATGTGTATTGTAAAGTAAGCATGTTTTCAGATCTATCTTTTTCTGATAGTTTCTTCTGTACTTTCCATGGAAATCTTTTCTTTTTCTTCACTCACTCTTTTGTTGATTCATTTAATTAGTTTGTTTCAAGCACTTACTTTTTGGATAGCTTCTGCTATCCTTTCTTTGTCCATCTTTTTTCTTCTCTGATTCTTTTATTGACTAGTCTACCATATGTACTTCCATATAGTGTGAGATTTTTTATGCAAAAAATAGGGGGTTGCACTATACACAGGTAATTTTTTGGAAGAGGTTAAAAATCATGCATTTTGGTGTCACACCAGAGCATCAAAGGAGACAGGTGTATTAGAGGGTTGACAGCCACTGACTGTATACAGTTAATTTTTTCTGGAGGGGTTAAAATTAATGCAAAAAATTCAAGGGTCACACTATACATGAAGTCAGCTTATACATTAGTATATATGGTAATTAGTTTGTCTAACGTTACATTCTAGAACATACTAGTATCTACCATAGAGGTTGCTGGTGATATCTTTATTTTCAAAACATACTAGTTTACACAGTAGTCAACAGTTATCCATAACATCTTGGTCCTACATTTTCTATGGAAGCTCTTGTTGTTTATCTATGGGACTGTAAGTCAAGTATGTTTCAAGCTCTTTCTTTTTTGGTTAGCTTCTTCTATTCTTTCTTTGTTTATATTTATTCTTCTCTATTTCTTTTGTTTAATTCTGTATTTTTAATTTTATATGTTTTGTTTTTTTATATCCATATTTAAGTTTTCCTTAGTTGTATTGTCGCTGACTTTGAGTATTTCTCGTCTGCAAGATTATATCTATATCACCTTGACCTTTTTATTATCCCGCTGTTTCTCTGCTGTTTCCTTAATTATGAGTTTACTATTCACATCTTCTACGATATTTTCATTATTCCACAAAGCCTAGAATTTTTTTGATTTCTACCTGAAATTTAGTCACATTCTCTTTGATCTCATTATGACATTTTCTTTTTCAGAGCCATTTTGTTTCTCTCAATTTTAAAGTCAAATTTGACTCTGCCAGCTACCATTTTATGAATTCTATCACTTCCTATATTGAATTTATTTATAATGATTATGTCTTGAATATGGCTTTGGCAGCAATTATGAAACCATGATTTTTTTGTGTGAATATTTTTGGCTCTTGTCTTTAGGCCCTTATTAGCAAAGTGCTTAACTAAAAGAAGACTAAAAATTTCATTCCCAAGTAAAAGAAAATAATAGAACGTTTTTTGTTTTACTTTTAAGAGATTCAATCAATTAATAATACAGAATTTGTTTGTTTTAATATAGTTGCAAATAGTAATGACAAATCATTTTTCACAGGATTGCCTGGAATCAAAAATGTACAATCTGTTCTTTTTGGTTCAATATTGACCCATTTTCAACCGCAATGCCAAAATTTCAGTTTCCTCAAACTGGATTTTTTTTTCTATAATAAAATACCATGATGAGTCAATGTGAAAAAATTCATGAAAAATAATGCATTGATTTTTTTTATGATTATTGTGTTAAGTTTGATAACTTGTTGGGTAACTTAGCTCAATTTGAGTAAATGACTTCATCAGTCAAAAAATTCTTCCATAAACAGAAAATCCCGATGCAGAATTGTATACAAATATCTGGAGAAATTTTTCAAGAATGCTTTTTTTAAGGACTCACTCTTACAGGTAAAATTTTAAAAAAATTAGGTGCATATTAGATATTCATATTGATTCTTGTGAATTCTATCAAAATGTCTCATTTACATATTTTTAATTGTCAGACTCATGAAGCATTTTATTAAATCTATATACATATTTTTCAGCTCCAGTCAGACTTCTGTATTAGTAAATAAAATATAACTGTCTGTTAACTGACATTTTTGAAACTCTCTTAAGATGCCTTTCATTTGTGGTTATTAGATATTTAGTAAGAAGGTTGTTTACATGCTGAAGGAGTAAATTATATGATGAGAAATTTGTACATTTAGTATTACTGCATCAGTCATGTTGAACTTTTTCATTTCTATTGCCTAACTGTACAAGACAAAAAGAAAAAGGACTTTTGATTTAAAGATGGTCAAAATAAAGTCATTCCTGATCTTTAGGATTTATGACAAAACAAATTGAATAAACTTGAACTGATTTTGGTATCCTTATTTTAATTTATATCCTCATTTTTGTTAAAATTATGGGAAAATAAGACAATATCTCAGTCAGAAATATAACCCAGAAGTAATTATACACAACAGAGATTGGTAAGTATCATAGATTAATTTATGATATCACTAGATGAATAAAAAAATGATTATTTACCAAAAATAATAAAGTTTTTGATTTGAAAAGTCAGTCAGTAAGCCAATCCATGTTTTTATTATGTGCTTGTGAGGAGTAAATATAATACTTGTTTATTAGATCAAATTGAACATCAATAAAGATGAAAAAGAAAAAAAAAATTAACTAAATTCCTTTGTTGCAAGTTTTTCTTTATTTATTATTACTTTTCTGATTCATTATTAACTGTATAATTTAAATCTTGTTGATATCTGCTTCTTCAGAATAAGAGACTAGCTTGATGATTAGACTTGCATAACAGGAAAACATTAATATCTTATTTTGGATAGATAATCATTTTGTTTATCTAAAAAATCCATAAAATGGTTCCTGGCACACAATGATGTCTCTTATAGTATTTTGCCTTGTCAGTAGGACCTAATACACTGATTGCATCTTCTGCATAGAAGTAATCACTACTCCTAAAAAAGGAGCTATCTTCCAGGTGGATACTTGCAGACTCATGTATAAACCCAAGCAATGACTACCTTTTGATTCCAATGTAAATGAGACCTATGTCTAACTTTTCAACTGCACTGTAAACCAGACATGTGTCTACATTTTTGACTCTTGTGTAAACTGAACTGATGTCTACTTATCTATTAATTAATTATGACTTTTGCACCTTAATACTTATAATCAACATTAAATAACCCAACATAACTAACAGTATTATTGTTTTACTTTTTGGTTGTATTACTGATGTTGAGGTATTGTCTCATTTCACCAAATTCTAAATCACTAATCTTGCAGAAGTTCAAAACTTTTAATATTTTGACTTGTTCATGTTGCAAAGATTGTAATGTCTACTTTTAGAATGAATATACATAAAATATGTGAAAAGTAAACAACTATGAATTTGATGCACAATTAACAACAGGAAAATTTCAGTGAAAATAACTGATGGTTCCTTGTAAAATATTTCAAAATAGAAGGGTGAACCATTCTTACGAACTCAATGAATATATTGTTCTACCGTGGCCACTGGTGGCCGCGGTTCTCCCCACCAACTCTGTAACAACTACAATTGAATTTATCTTAATTTAACATAAAATTTGTTAAAACTACTTCCAAAACAATAAAAGACTTAATGCAAAACATATTTTAAAAAAAATTATTTTTAAGTTAAAATTTTTCAATATCCCCTCTCTTTTGTGTGCATGTTTAGTTGCATCAATATAAAAATTCACTTTAGTCTGATGAAGTCTTAAAGGATGAAACACGTCACACAAAAACTTTTTCCACTGTCATAGTTTTCTCTAAGAAAAACTGAATAAAATTGCATTTATCATTGTGATGTTTAAATAAATATAAGAACAAAGTTTACCTGTAATGTAAATTAAATCTTTAAAAGTACATGGACTATTCATCATGAGTACATTCTTTTGAAATTTGATAAATAAACAATTTGATGTGAAAAATAAAGTTTATTAAAGACAAACAATAAGATACAATATACAAAAGGAACTGTAAAGAAGAAATTGCTCAGATCATCATAAAATTAGGATGATATACATGATAAATTATATGATAAATATACATGTATATTTTATGATCTTTCAAAAGTCATAGCACAATAGGTGAAATGATCATGTGTTCAACCATAATACCCACTTCTAAATATATTTCTTGAAAAATGAATTCAGATTTATAAACAAAGCTAGTCAAAGGATTAATATAATTGTGAATTCCTCTGATTAATATAATTGATCAATTCCTCTGTTGATTTTTTTAGTGAGCTTTTATTAACCAGTGAATGAAAATAATCCCCAAATGAAATATTGTCTTTCATAATCAAAACAGATGTGGCAAAAAAAAAAATCCTGTTTGCATAAGTAACAAAGAAAAGAACAAAACTTTCTTGTACAATTAGAAATGATTTCTGTCTGAATTTCTGGGTTGAGGATTACTTACACTCAGACTATTGTCCTCATCTTTGTTGTTGTTATCACAACATTTGGTCATTGTACCTTCCAGCCTTCCTCTAGTGTATATCAATTCAGGTAACCTACAGGGAATTCTGAATTGAACCCTTTATTTAATCTATGGTTTAAACTCTTTTTGCTCCACTGCCCATGTCTAGTTCTTATTTTTAGTACTGCTCACTTATTACTCACTCTGTTTCCACCAAGTATGCACTATCTGGTCCAGGGATTGAACTCACAATTACTATGTCACCAAATTCAGGAACCAATGCTTTAATTTACTAGGCTATTGTCCCCATGGGTTACCATGATAAATATACACCTGATTAAGGTCAGAGGGTACAACACTCAAAATGTGATAACAATATAACAACAATAGTTCTAATGTGAATAGTGTAAATAATTAGAAATCATTTACTTTTTTTCTCTTTTGGATATGATTTAAGCATTTTATCTATTGATTTAAAATTACAAGTATAAACATTTTATTTTGATCGATTCTACATTTCTGTATTTAAAGATATATCTAAAATATTCTTCAACATATCGGAAAAACTAATAAGAAACAAAAAATACTCTTTTTTTTCTCAATATTTAAACACTGAGTTCATATATATATATATATATATATATATATATTAATTGTTCATAGAATGTCATACATTTGAGTTATCCTTTCATTTGTAAATTATTTTTTTTTATTTAGATAACAAAATGTAAAGATTTTAAAAGAACAGAATTAATATCTTTGGATATAGTGAGCTCACTTTACAAATAAAGGATTATCAGTGTTGTAATTATAAATTTCTACGAATTTTTAAAATGAAGATTAGAATAAATCAATAGAAATGATGCTGAGCATGATTGGTTGTTATGGACATAGCATTATTTATAATAATAAATGCAAGTATTGCAAATATACAATATTGACATGTATTAACTACAGTAATATACATATATACAAAATGTATTTAAAAAGCAGTCTACATTTAAATATACATTTGAAATACAAAAAAAATTAGTGACATTATATAAAAAATAAAAATAGATTTCCACTATCAATATAATATAAGAAATTAATATAATTAAGAAAAAGAATAACTATACATTAGCATTTTTTAAAGAAGGTTAAATATTTGAAATACACATTAATTAAAAAAAAATATTTTTACACACATCCTCATTCATATGTATGTCAATATGTGCATGCATTCATATGTCTACAAAATTGGGTTTAAAAAAAGATAAAAACAAAAACAACAATGGATATATTTGCACAGACCATTTTAATTTTTTTTTTTCCAGTGTGTCATGGTTGATAAATTTAACTTTTAATTTTGTTCCCTTCTCACTAGATTGTGGTATGAAACAAGATTTAGAAAAATGAATGTTATATAATGAATATTAATTTTTGAAAGGACTTATTATCCGACATTATTTGTTAATACTGCAAACGTTATTTTTTTAGTGTATACATATATTTGAGTTGCCTATCTGACATTATATGCTGGAAGCTCAATTTTTCTTTAGTAGGATTTCACAATTGTTATTAATTTCATTGTTTAATGATATAAAAAAGAAAACAGAAATAACAACTCAAACACATGTACTCACTAAAAAGTAACGTTTATAGTAATAAGAAATATATAATTGTACAAGACTTATTGTTGGGAAGTTAATCTGTTGTTTTTTTTCAAGTGAATTATGGTTAACAAACTTTACCTATCTAAAAATCAATAGAAATAAAATTAAAGTAGAACCAGTAAGGAATTACTGTCCTATAGTAGTTATTAAATTTCATACATATTTCATATAACAAAATGTAACAACTATTATGGGACAGAGTAGTTTAATATGAACCAATGCATCATTTAAAAAATTTAAAGATAGCACTTAAGTTTGAGATAAATTTTATAAGGCTCAATAATCATGCTGATCAAATATCATATTTTCCAATCACAGTCGATTCAAACTTAACAGTAGCAATTGGCACAAAAATACCATTATAAGAAGCTCCAATGATTCTTCAAAAAGTGCCAAGCTAATCAAAACCAAATTAATTGAAATTAAAAATCTTTGGAGAATAATGTAATCATGAAATTCAAAAGAAATTAAAAATGATTTTTAAGACAATTTTTTAATAAAGAGTTTTAAAATATTTAAAAAATATTGGTTTAATTAAATTTTTAAAAATAAATCTTTTGCATAAATAATTTTTCTGCAGATATTTTTTCTGAAAAAAAGTCTACGATATATATTTCATAAGAAAAGAAACTAAAAACTTTCCAACTATATTTTAGTTTTATTGCATTTTATATTTTCTGATTCAGGACAGATTTTCTACATTTTTGCTTAAAGCTTCAAATAAAATTTCAACTGATTTAATTTCTTCAGGGACCAATCCAAATGATTATAAAATATCATTTGGATTGGTCTGTGATAGAGACTGCATTAAATTAAATAAAGTGGAGTTAATGGAGTTAAAAAAGTATTTCTCCAAATAATTTTTTATTTATGAAAAGATAACATTTTCATAAATAAATCCACTTACAAAACACTGAAAATTTTAGTGAAATTCAATAATGATATAATTTTTGGTTGATTTTATTTAAAAATCTTGGTATGGTTGGCCCTTTTATATAAAAAATGTGTACACATGCTCAGTGGACCCTACAGGTTAAAAACAGAGTACGATAGAAAAATTATTTTATTAAAACTAATTAATTCTGAATTAGCTTTTAATGAGCATGCTAATTGAAATTTTCGGCATGTCATTTGATTTTTTGGGGGGTAGAAAATTGTGAGCTTATTAATTGAAGACATGCTAATTGGAAGTACATTAATTGGAGATTTATGCTACTAATGAAAATTATTTTGTGATCCATTAAAATATATAACTGGTATTTGAATATTAAAACTTTCCCAATAAACACCACAATTAAAACCTAAGTGCCCTAAGTGCTATTAAATGACAAAAATGAAATTCTCACATTTGCCTTAATAAAGTCCCTCAGAGGACAGCTAAGATAAATTTTCCTTTTGCTTTTATTCATATTGTCCTTTCATAGATATACTCTATCTGAAATTTTTACACACACACATATATATATATAAGGTATTTCAAAAATATGCATACACATTTTGAAGCATTCTCAAGGAACAATTCAAACAACTAGAACTAAGTATATCTAATTTAAAAAAGCATATGAAGATAGTATTTATTATATATATATATATATATATATATATATATATATATATATATATATATATATATATATATATATATATATATATACTGATGCATGTTTCATTAAATAATATAGACAAGTTTTGTCTATTTATTTTATGTAAATTCTTTTCATATCGTCTGATAAGCTTAATAACATTATCATTAAAAGATGAAAGAAAATCACCATATTGATACATATTTTTTAATCCTATCTAAGCTTTCGGCTGACATGTCATTATCAAAGATGACAATTACATTACAATATATTAACCAATACACGGACAAAACAATTTTGATAGTCTTTTTTTGTTTGCATGAAAGATTTCCAAGCAATGACTAACTCGTGCATACAAGATGCTGGAAGTATGTGTGTTGCTTGTTTTTGATTTTGTTGACTGTACAGTATAGTAGGGTCAGTTGGGCACTGTCTGTGAGAAAAAGAGCACCATGATGCAATTCACTCTGCCAGAAATTTCGAAATAGCATGCTGTACTGCTTGGCATTCACACTAGAATCTCCAATATGAACATTTCAGAGTGTTTGAGTGCCAATCTGAGGACAGTGCAGAAGATTTGGAAAGAGTTGAATTAGTCTAATGGTGATTACAACGGTACAGTAGCTCGGAAAACTCACTCTGGTCATTCTGATAAGAAAAGAACTCTTGAATTTGTTGGTTAGATTCAGGCCATGATTTAAAAGTCAATCAAGTCCATAACCAGGGAAGTAGTACTACCCTAGGTCAAGAGGGTGGCTGCTGGAAGACCCTGGCAACAGGACTCTCCACCATGCCACACAAGCAGGAGAACCCAGTCATGCCTGTCAGACAATTTCTGTGACCACATCACTCTTACATCTGGCCAGCTAACTTTCCAAACAGCGACCCCCTTGATTATTATGCATGGGATGCATTTGAGTGAGAGATCAACAAAACTCCTTGTAGCACCAAAGATGAACTGGAGGCAAGGATTCACCAACTTAAACAAGGAGATCATCCAGAAGAATTGTAGGAGATTCCAAAGCCATCTGGAGGTGTGGTCGACGCCAATGGCAATTTTATTGAATAAATTTACTAATTTCTTTAGTATTTTTGAAGGTATTCTTGTGCAATTTAGAAGATAATTTATCCATCACACTCTGTACATATATATTTCTAAAGAATTGATGAATTTATTTTTAAACTAACATTTTTATTATCTCAAATGTTATTATAGTGGATACTCATATTTGAAAAAGACTCCCCACATTTAATATTTTATTTTAAACAATGTGTACTACATCTAACAGTACAGTTGAGAAATTTTAATAAAGAAGGGGAATGCAGGTTCAATCCCTGCCAGAGAACACATTTTCTTTATTATGATTTCTTGTATTTGCAGGCTGATAGACACTGTTTAAAATAAAAATAAAAAAAAATAAGTATTTCAACTATGAGTAACTGCTATAATAATGTTTGAAATAAATATATATATATATATATATATATATATATATATATATATTACATCCACATGTGAAAAGGTTTAAAAATAATGGAAGCATTAATAATAAAAAAGAAAAAGCCAATGCTCAATAATATCAACTATGAAGACGGCCACAACACACTGACCATGTTTGGAAAATAAAGTAAATATTCCCATTACTATAGATACATATATAAAAATCTACATATTAAGTTAGAAATAAAAAAAGTCATCTTTGATAATAAAGTAACCAAAAGCACTTGAATATAGAAGAACATTTGGACAGTTTTTACACATTTTATGTCCAGAAAAGAAAATACTTGTACAAATTGTAAGAAAAATTTAGTAAAAATCTTAATCACAGTACTTTTCAGTCATCTTTAATGAAACTTGTATAAAAAGGGATTGCTGGCCAAATACACAGTGTGTGTGTATATATATATATATATATATATATATATATATATATATATATATATATATATATATATATATATATATATAGAGAGAGAGAGAGAGAGAAAAAATGATTTATATTTTACATATAAATGACACATGAAATTTAGATGCATGTTTTTCTTAAAGTTAAATGTAAATTAATATTAAAATAATAATTTAGCCTCCAAGCAATTAATATTTACTACATTACACACTGAAACAGTGTCTACCTCTATCAATAGATGGAACTGCCATAGTCTCCTTGTTGTATGTAGAACAGAACAGTATGTTCAAATACTTTAAATTTGTTAAGATTTCTCAGGAGAAATTTACGTGGTAAATCAAGATCAAGAGTAATCCTCAACTAATTTCATTTGGCTTTATAAAATTTAAATAAAATATTAGAAAAAATATATTTCTACTTGACAATGTATAATATAAAGCTGCTTTAAAAAAATGTTGTTAAAGTTCTTTTTTTGTCATGGTTGTCTTTGAGTGATTTATAAAGAGTTAGTCTGAAGTAGCTTTAGGAATTGCACTATTTGTGAGGAATAAAGTTAAATCTTTTCTGGAGTCATGGGTTATTTCAGAAGTACTCTTAAGTTCAATCTCCATTGAATGATGATGAAAATGCTTCATAGAGAAATAAGAATGACATAATAGAAAAATCTTACATGTTTCATCCTTCGAAAGGACTGTTTCAGATTAATAATGATTTCAGAGATGTAATCATATATATAAGGGGAGGGAATAAAAAACAACAAATGCTGGTTACAATTCTACATAGAAAAATGCTGAAAATACAGGGATGCTTAAATTTAAATTTAAATTGTAGAATTGTACTGAGCATTTGTTGTATTTTGTTCTCTCCTTTTAAATAAGATTCCATTGATAAAAAATTTATTAGCCTGAAGATGTCCTTTTGAAGGATGAAATGTGTAATATAAGATTTTTTCTATTTTGTCATTCAAATAATCACAATTAGTCTGATATATAGAGTTATATATGATATCTCCCATAAGTAAGAAAGTAATTTCATTTATCCTTTCATTCTTTTGTCATATTTTTAAAAATCATTTCACCCAAAACAATGCAATAATGTCACTAAGACACAAGGGGTTATTGGGAGTGAAAGAAAGTAAGAAGACTTTAGTGTAGAGAAAGGACAATAAAAGAACAGAATTTAGGAATACAGAAGATAGATTGGCATTGCATTTAAATTTTTGTTCATTTTAGGTGGCAATGAAGCAAAAAACTGTAATAGAGTTCCACAGGCAAGAAGTGTCAGAAAAGAAACAATTAGAATAGAACATACAGTTGTATCTAGTTAGTTTAACAGTGAAATGGTAAGACGTAGTAGTACGCTTAAATTCATGCAGATGATACACCAAACAGGAAAGCTCATCAGAACTCATGAAAATATTTGTAGAAAATCGACAGACTTGGTCTCTCCAGTATCATTTTGTCATGGTAAAATAAAGTTCAGTAAAATATGATAAATTTACCAACTTGAAAATAAGAGTTCATGTAAAAATTGTAATGTCTTCTTTAATGTCCATCCATAAAACTGTACAACATTCTGTACTTTTGGCATTAAGAATCTTGCATTTCCATCATCTAAACCAAATCCAATATGTCCCCATTTTAATGAGTGCTGTTAGAAGTTTATACATTAATGATAAAAAGAAACTTAGGCACACTTTCTTTGTTAACCAACCAACTATTGATCCTTTATGGTCAGAATGTGGGCACCACATGTTTAACTTCATATCATTTCACTAAAACAGGTCTAAATTTTACTCTGTCTTTTTGATAAAACTCTGTTGGTCTGGACCTGAAATTTATCTTCTTAAAGATTTAACACCGTCACAATATGAAATTTTGACCGTTGTTGGTATTAAAAAGTTTTGCTTAACCTTCGGCACAGAGATTGGTATTGGTTGAAAATGGAGTCTCGTCTTTCTTGGCTGTTGGAGGAAGCTCGTTTGTTTATTTGGTAGTAATTCTTCATATAACTATATGGTTTGGCAACTTTTGTAATTGGACAGATTTCTTGCAAGGGCTCATTGGTCCACATTTTCTAAAAGAAAATAAAAAATATACATATTATGTACGTTTATTGTTGGAATATTACCTAAGTCTTTACTCTCTTCTCTTTCTTTGTTTCTCTGTGGTTATCATATGAATATTTGGCAAAAAAACATATTATGAAAAGTTCTCAGCCCACTCACAAAAAAAAATATTCTGGTGGTGGGTCATTAAAATACAGATGTTGGGAAATGGGTTGGGCTGAGACCTTTCCAGCAACCTCTCATATGTCTTATATGTCAAATACCATACTTGCCATCACTATCAGGATGCTGAAGGTAGCATCAATCAGCTAAGTGACAAACTTTTACTCACATTAATCATATATATATATATATATATATATATATATATATATGTGTGTGTGTGTGGGTGTGGGTGAAAGAAAGTGAAATTGGATTAAATTTTGATAATGGAAAATATATAAGACAATTTTTAAAAAATTTGCCTTGACATGTTTCACTGATGAATGTCAAGCCAAAATTTTTTCACAAATTGCCTTATATATATATATATATATATATATATATATATATATATATATATATATATATATATATAGCTCTTAAAAAGAGTGCACACCAGAAAGAAAAAGTGCTCAGCATTATATGAAATGGTAGAGCTTTTCTAAATTAAGAATCACCTTTCAGGTATACAGAGTCCAACCACTACTATAAAAGTTTCATGCGTAATCGTCAGGCAGTTGGCAGCTATAATGCAAAAATGGGAACCTTTATTCATCCAGTCAAGAAAAAGAAGTATATATATGGATGGTGCATGCACCAACCAATCTCAGTCTATATTTATATATATATATAACCCAGCCAGTAAGTAGTAATCACATCTGAGCAGCAACTGTCAAATGAGCCATGACCAGATTCAAACAGAACTGTGATCAGAAGTGGTTGTGTAATCAACAAACCAGCATGTTACACAATCACATAAGCATATGGCTACAATAATGCCAAATGAACATAAGGGTAGTTTACCCCTGTGATAGTTCACAAAATATCCCATAATGTTAATTAGTAATATTAACTTATTCAAGAGGGTAGATGTGATGTATTGAGTAAATACAAACCACATTATTTCCCTGAACCCATTCCCTTATTAACCAATCAGAATTGCAATAAAGATTTGCTGCAGGTCAGTCATCTCCCCAATTGTAATGGTGTCCAGCAAATTCAAATGTTAATCATGTTCAACTTATTTCTTTAGATGTGTACACCAACATTATATCATAACAATTTCTATGGTGCCCCCTTTCCTTGGTGCCCTAAATATGTGCTTATTTTGCTTTAGTTGGCAAAGTCTGGAGCTTAAGTGACACTTGGGACATTTTTGCTGCTACTTTGGTTTTTTGCCACAACAAACTACTGGACAAGATCTTCCTTTCAAACAGTGCGAATTCCATCTGACTCAAAATCTTTATTACTCTAACCATCTCTCTCCCATCCCTCTTGTAACAGCAAATACAAAATACAAAAAACAAAATAGCAACAAAAATTTCTTCTTCAAAGTGACAAGGCATCTGATACAAAAATTGACAGAGGAAAAATTGGGTGAGCTTAAATACAGCTCCAGGATTGAACCATTTTTGACCAGTAGGGGTGCCAAGCTTCTTGTTGGTAATTTAAATTTCTATGTAAATCCAACACCTCTGACTACCAACTCTTGCCTACCACCACTATGCTTATTCCTCCATTATGATATATGGCTTGTCACCAGCCAACAGATGGTTTCTTAACTCCCTAACCCATGGTTTCCTTCTGACATGCCTTAGCCATTACTATGGCTATATGGGCCCATGATAGGAATTCCATACATTCTGGCCAAATGGCACTTGATCCTGAAAGTTTTTATTTATTTATTTGCTTCATTTTCTTTTCTCCTAGTTGGGGACAGCACTTGATTATTTTGAAGTCCTCATTTTGAGACTTTACTTTTGGTTGTCATAAAATCAGGCCCAGATAATAACATTTAAGGTCCACTTGACATTGTGGGTGTTTTAAGGGGAACTCGTTGTATCACACAAATATTGTTATTCATAAAACATATCAAGGAATTTAATTTAGCTTTTTAGAACTTGGATCAGAAATAAATTTTATACAATGATCAATCCAGGAAACTTAAATGGTAGCATATCACTACTCTATTGCTATTTCCATTAAAAGTGTTCAGATGAACTACATTCCTTAGTTCTACAAGTTCTAATTTTCACAGCTAAGAACCACCATACCATGGTAGCAAACCACCCTGATTCCCTTCATATTCCATTAGTGAGATGTAAGTTTCACGCAAGCAGTTTCTTTCCATAAACTGCTGCTTTATGAAACTGACTCCTGAGAGAATGCTTCCCTGATCACTAGAATCTTAACCTCTTCAAGTCCAGGGTTAACCATTATCTTCCCCACATATCCACATATACTATGCCTCTTACTTTGTAACCCACTACCTTGAGTGGTTCTTGGGCCTTATACAGGGTGAACATCATTGTAAAAAAATATATCATCTTGAAAATAAATGTTATACAGATCTGCCTCTTTGCATCATGTACATTTTTTTTAATCAGGCAACAAAGCTACTAAAACGCAGGGGGTTACTGAATGTGAAAGAATTTAAGAAAAGAAAAACATTTTTAATGAGCAAGAACAATAAAAGAACAGGAATTGATAGAAAAAATTCTATGCCTGTATTTAGTGGGTGCTTGTATTTGATCCAATTCCATAGAAAGGCTGCTAGAATTTTGAGTAATACTTGAATGCCATTGGTTATGCAAACAATTAATTTGAAAAAGAATTTTGCTTACATCACTTGATTCCTGAGTCCATTGCAAAACTGGTTCATCATCACCATAGAAACCACTAAAACTCAGAATCAGAGGTTTTTCATCAATTCTGTTGAAAGAAAGCAAAATAAAGGAAAATAATTTAATTAAAAAAAAGAATAATCATTGTATTATTTCTTTTATGTTGTCTTATATAATAAAAATGGATATTTTAGAGATGATATCATTTATCTGTAAGCTTGTGAATCTTGGATATTAACAGCAGAATTACAGCAAAAAATCCAAGCACTAGAAATGAGATTCTACTGAACCAATATAATCATCTCCTATGTAGACTGCATAAAAAATGATGCAGTGAAAGACATCATCAAACAAGAAATAGTCTCATTGGAAAACCTCATAGTCATCATCAAGAAGTTAAATCTGTTGGCAATGTTTAAAAATTGTGTGTCAAAAGGATGGTTATTCCCTTGACACCATTTTTAATGTATACTTTTTTATTTTATAACGTACTAGCAGTATAAACCGTCTTTGACTGGGTCTTTCATTACTGGGAATTTTTGCCGTTCAATTGGAGTAGTTTAAATTTAAAGTCAGCCCACCCAAAAATCAATATTAGTAACAACATTTGGATGCAACTGAGGCACATTCCCAAATGGGAAGTTAACAATTTGAATTGGGGGTGGCCATGAAAAGGGAACTGTATAATAATAAATAGTATTGTAATAATTTAAACTTTTTATTAAAATTTTTATGAAAGATATATATCCAAGAACAGATAGTAAATAGCAAAACGTTGCTGAGAGTTATAATGGACAGGAAGTAGTGGAGAGCCATTGTCGTCAACAATTTGGACTCAAAACCAGCACTGAAGAATTATCTATCAAACAAAAAAATTTCATCAAAATCGGATGAAAACTGTGGAAATGCATAAACAACATCTGATCACACACACATACATACACACACACATTTTGAAAATTATAGATATAGATAAAGATTTTATTTTTACTAATTTAAAAATGTTAATCATCTATGTTGTTTTTTTTACTACCTGTTCTTTTGAGATAAATTTATTTTTATGAAGGCCAGACAGTTTGTGTAAAAAAAATGTTATACTTATACCTATAAGTATATAGGTATGTTATACCTGTACTTATAAGCCACCAAAATTTGTGAAGGATCCATTTCCAGTTTATGAAAAATTATTTTTTTTGTATATACTAACCAAAGTGAGTTATGATCTCAAGCTCTAGTAACAACCTGAAAAATGGGGTAGGTCTTGTGAGCCTAATTTTCCAAATATATAGAGCTCAGGTCAGTAGACGCAGGGAGAAGACTTTTTTGACAGCCAGGGGACTCAAATCAATATTAAGGAGCAAGAAGGCTTTTAACATCAAGAATAGAGCATCAAGAAGGCACCAGTTACCAGTCAGCTGCAGAGAGACTAAAGAATTTTGAAGTTCGTGAAAATTCTCCTGAGATGCTTGTGGGGCAAGTAAAAGGAGAGGTTTTCATTTTTCTCAAAGGTGATTGCATCTTTGTTTGACTACAGCCTCTTGAATTGTTTGCTCATATTGTCCTTTTCAAGATCCTTATCTTTTCCCAAATTGTAATATTTTCCATTTTTTGCTGGTAATCTTTTTTATCAGAAATTGTTATCCTGCCTTAATAGGTGCACAAAAGGAAATTTTTATTCAAACTTTGTAATTGTACCTTTTCGTAATTGTGCAATAAATGTATTTTTCCTTTAAATTTTTTTTATAAAATTACCAATTTATAAAGAAATAAAATATGAAAACAATTTTTTATTCATAAATTTATAAACATTTATTAAAATATGTGAACCAACTATAAAGAAATCCTTATTATTTGCCATTTTATAAAATTTGAATTGATTGGTAGTTAGCTGATGTTTTGTCAATCATTCCAAACAGTAAACAATATAATAAATAAATAGTGTTTATTATTTTTGTTGACAATTCTTAAGAACAAAGAAAATGTATAAATTCACTTTCATATGTTTGGATTTCTTTAAAATTTTAATTGTTACTTTTTAAAACAATAAACATTGCTGAGGGAGTGAATATAGTTAAAATAATAGTGGTATCAATGGCAAAAAAACATCATTTTGACACTGTTTTTTGTGGTCATGAAGGCCAAAGTTTGCTGATTTGTTTTTGTATGGCTTATCAATAGATACTGCAGATTATTTAAAGCTGAAATATTTTGGGTTGTAAGAATTCTTATTTTTTTTGCAAGTGAATATAGGCATTAACAGTTTTTTTTGAGAATTCCAAATAAAAGTCCTACTATTTTACTGATAGCTAGGGGGAGGAGATAGATTCATACTTTTTCTAAGGATATTTGCACATAAGTGATTATAAAAAACCCAAACTGGAATTAGAAATTAGCTTTCCAATTTCTCTTTCTGAGCTACTATCCATTACACCATCCACACACCCACAAAATAAATATTGGTAAAAAGATTGTAGTAATTGACAATTTTTCATCAAAGAGATTTGAATCATGACACGTTGTGAAATCTCTCTTTGATCCAATGATAATTGGTGACAACAGCATTTCAGAAAATAATGGTATTATCCATATCTGTTTAAATCTATTATGTTTCTATCTTCCAGAGAGAGTATCTGTACCTCATGTCTAATCATCTTTTTACAGCTTTAGATAGCTGAGTTGTCTGTTTCTGAGACTGGTTGCCAACCATGGATAGAGAGCCTGTTCAGCTATTTAACCCATAATTAAGGGAAGAAGAGATGGATTTATACCTTCCCTGGGGGGATTTATACAAAAGTGAAACATGACCAGAATTTGAACTTGGCTTGTTGATTTCTTATTGAGCTTCTAACCTTTGTGCTACATACACATCCGCAATGATTTAATAATATGATAACATTATTTCTGATCTATACTGCTTATGAAAAATTATAGAAGGGCAATCAGAAAATTGTGAGTAAAAGCAACAGATACAAAGTAGAAGGTAAGACTGATAAAAAATTATAATAACTAACAGTTTCATCTAAGAGATTCGAATAATATGATAACATTATTTCTTATCTATGCCGCGTATGAAAAGTTGTATTAATCAGGAAGTTGCGAGAAATATTAAAAGGAAGGAAATACTGATTTTAAAAAAATGATAGTAGTTGGCAGTGCACTTTTACTACTAAATTTTTATATTTATTTCAATATTTTCTGCTCAAATTATCTGTTTACAGTTCTTTTTATTTCTATTCCTAAATCTTTTTAATAATGAACTTTTGTAGAAATTGCAATGATTTACATATAATAGAAATTACATTTTTGGAATGGTAAGCAGAAAAGTAATTAAAAAATTGACTTTATATTATCTTACATTGTTTCTAGCAAGCATCCAATAGGTCGGTCAGAAATCTTGAGTTTTGCAATGAGGTTCAAGTCACACACATCCACAATCTCCACTGAGCTTCGTTGGGAGAAGTTGCTGTTGGTTTCCAAAAAGTTGTCTGCTTTTTGACTGTAAGATCCATCCAAACTTTCCAAGTCTATACTTGGTATGTTACTTTCATCTACATTAAAAACATCTGATCCGGTTGAGTTTTTTTCTGTGACATTTGTATCACTCTCTGAACTCTCTGACGTGAGTGGTAGAGACAAGCCAACTTGGTAGTTGGAAAATTCCAGACGATATTTTGCCTCATGATCTGCAAAATATTTCTCCAGAGACTTACCTGAATCCACAGGAATTGTACTCCGGAGATTTGGTTTCCTATTAAGGCTTTTTTCTCTTTTAGAATTCTCATCTAGTTTCTTATGCACTTCAGAATTCAAGAATGATTCCTGATTTTTCAATTCGACATAAGGATGATCAATTGCAGAGTTATCTTCCTTATTTAACTTAAATTCTAGTACTGGAATGATACAATCTGCCTTTTGTTTGTTTGGAACATAAACTTCATTCGATTTGCATGAATGCTTAGTTCCCTGGTAGACATATTTAGCAGAATCTGAAGACTCTGAGGAATCAGATTTTTTAAGCTGTTTTCTGACATCCCTTAGTTTTTTGATTTCATGCTCAGTCAAACCATTATGGTTATCATGACAGGCATCTTGAAATAGTGACTCATGGCTTGTTTCTGTTATTATACAACTGTCATTATTTTCTTCATTGCTGTCTTTCATATTCAGAATCTTAGCTAAATTTGTGGCATCTGAAATAGTCTCAATATTATCATTTTTATTTTCTAGCTTATTCCACTGATCCAATGACTCCAGAGATATATTTCCTTGATGGAAAGTTGGCAAATATGGAATTTTTGAGTGATCTTCATCTGCAGCTGGTACACTACAAGACTTGGTATTCTTTACTTTTGGATTATACTGCCAAATTCTTGTATTTAATTCCATGTTTGCCTTGCCTACCATTGAGTCTGAGTTAAGACGCTGAATGTATGGCCTTTGTGTTGTTTTAGAATGTTTTGTCGGAGTCTTATATGGAATGAGTGATTGTGATTCAGAAATTATTGTTGTGGAACTTAAAATGTTTTTAGAATTGTAATACCTATCAGGATTTGAATCTGCCTTAAGGCTTGGGACATCCATAAGCTCTTTATTGCTTAACATATTATTAGATGAGTTAATTGGCTGAGAGAACCTCGTATCCAATTGCTGATCTTTACAGAAGGAATTTTTTTCATGAATGTTTTTGTTGCTAGAATCATTTACAGACGTCTTAAAGGTTTCAATGGGGAAATTCATTATTCTTTCTTTTTCACTAAAACAAGATGGGTTTTCACACAATGAATCTTTTTTTACATTTTCATCCTTTACTGAATTTGTTGAGTCATACTCTGAAGTACAAAACATAGGGTCTTTACCCGCAAGAGATGCTTGCGAGTTTTCATCTTCTACAACACATAAATCCTGATTTGCATGTATGTCTTTAGTGAGAAGAGTTGGATCATCAGTAAGCTTTTTAAGTTGGTTTTGTGCATAGACCTTGTTTATGGGTGATAACTCATCCATGCAAATAGTTAGTCTTCCGTCTTTTAGTTCTTTTTTAAACTCAGAAGAACAATTCAAAGTGTGGTTACTTGCTTGACCATCAGGAGAACCACGAATAGGGGAAAGTGTATGCTGAAAATCTTTCGGTACTATATTGATGTCATCCAAAATGCTGTCAGTTACTTCAGAAAGGCTTGATTCTTGGGACTGATTCTCTATTGAACACCAGTTGGATGATGACAGGTCCAGAGTCTTCCCTTTATAAGACGTTGATACATCACTACTTCTTTCTATGTCTGTATCAGTTCCAGATTTGTTCTTCAGAGGCAGACCCATAATTTCATAAATGATCAAATTGCCATCTCCAGAGCCAACCCAAAGAACATCTCGGTGTGGAAGGAGCCATGTCACTCTTTGCATATTTAGGTGTTCTTCATCCTGGAAATGAAAGCAAAAAAAATTGTAAAATTTGGGAACAATTGTACAAAAATGTATTTGTTTCAATCTTGATATATATGTTTGGCTGGGTGTACATCTGTATATATGTGAATATGTGATAAAATGAAAAAAAGTTTGTCTGAAGTTTTTATGCAAATCATATAAACCTCAACAATTCAAATTTGCTTTGAAAAATTTTTTCCAAATTTTAAATGATTAGTGTAGATGTAAAAACAAATCTTGAGTTCAGTTTTTAAACTGTTTTAACAAGTTTTATTAAAGTTATTGGTTGTATTATAAAAACTGCAGTTTGAAGTTATACAAAAGCAGAAAGTCACATTTTACTTTAATAAAAAGGTAATAAAATCATCAACAATTGATCAACACTTATAATAGAACAAATAACAAACATATATTGAAATTGAATCCTTTACATTTTAATATAGTGACCCTTCTTCTCAATAACAGCCAGCAATCTATTATCCATTGAATTTGTTAAATTTTTTACTTTAACAGGTTCAGTTTCCAACATGGTGCTTTTAAATGTTTCCAGTAGGTTAGCTTTGTTCTTCTATTGTTTGTCACCTTAATATAATTTCATCTACACAACTGACCATTTTGATCAGATTCAGATCACAACTTGATAGTGGCCATTTCATTATCTTCTCTCCTCTAAACCTTTTACACTCAAAAAATTCATGCAACCCAAAAATTTAACTCCTATTTTGTTTGGTGTCTAAATTAGTTATTTAAAATTTGACAAACATTTTTCAAAGCAAATTCAAATTATTGAGGCTTATGTGATTTGCATAATAATTTCAGACAGGCTGTATGTAATGCATTTCATCTTCTAAAATGTCTTTGTCATATTAAAATAATGTTCCTATTGATAGAATTTTATATATATATGTATGTATGTATGTATATATTTACATGTATATATATATATATATATATATATATATATATATATATATATATATATATATATATGGGGTGGAATATAAACATAAATATTAGTTATAATTATGCACAGAGTTAAAACACAAAAGATGTAGTTGGTTTTGTGAGTACAATTTTTGGTATTTCTTTAAGGCATAGGCTACCAGGAATCCCTTCAATGAGTCTAATGGAACATTTTCCAATCAATCCTAGGGCTCCACCTACAACTGGAATTAATGATATCCTGATGTGCCACATTTTAGAGATTTTCACTTCAAGATCCTTGTATTTTGATAATTCTTTGAAGATCTTCAAAGATGAATCACAATTTGCAGGAACAGCTATGTCAATAAGAAAGCATATTCTGTTCTTGTGGTTTTTGATCATGATTATTATTATTTCCTTTGTGTAAAATTGATAAATTTTATTCCATTTTATTATCTTTAAGCATCCATCTGCGAATTTTCCATCCCATTTCAAACAACAATTTCCCATTCCCATAACAACTTATTATCTCTTTTACCACCTGCATTTAATTAAAAATAGGAATTCTGCTCAATAGGGAACTTTTTTTTCAGAGTGATAAGAGCATGATAAATAATGCAATGACTTCCTTTGAAAAGGAGAAACTTTTCTTTTTTTTCATCAAAATAAATTTGGCTTAAAATTACTTGGCAGCTGATTGGAACAGACCTGAGGGACAATGATTTTTTTTTAAAATTCTGTAGCAGATTAAGGCTATGTATTGGATATCGAACAGAAAATTAATTGCATGTGTGCACATGCACATTCACACATTTGTTGGAAGCATTATTTACAATGCATTTCTATTGTAAAATCATTTATAATAGATTTTTAGAGTAGAACACTGCTACAAAATAATAATTATACATATAATACTTCTATTACATCAGTAATGTTTGTGTATATTCCTGACCACTGATAATCTCTTTCTTCCTGATGCATTTTTAACAGGAAACTTATTAGTGATGCATTTACATCATAACTATAATAGTCTTCTTCTGTCGATAATGTTTGCATTTATTCCTGACCACAGGTGATTATTTTTCCCCCGTTTTCAATGCATTTTAATAAAAATAATATTATTTGCAATGAATTTACTTAGTAAAATCATTTGCAATGCATTTACATTATATCTATGATAGTTATATTCTATAAGAAATATTTGCCATTGATAAACTCATTTTTTCTAATTTTTCATACACAACATTTTCTCTTCTTTTTAAATGCTGTATCTCTTCAAGATGTAGGTAATCATAGCTGCCCACATATTCCTTTTCTTTACTATCTTTGAAATGTAATACCATCTTGAGAAAGAAAGTAGAGTGGTTTCTTGTTGTCTTTTCCCTACCCAAGTCTAGAATGCTCATTCTACCCTGTTATTTAGCCCATAGTGGGAAAAGGGTAATAGTGCAAAAGTGAATGCAACAGACTAGGCTAGAATTTGAACTCTGCTCACTGATTTCACTTTCTCTACTAATGGGCATTACACTATGCACAGATCCCATATTGTACTAGATACTGTGTGTTAATTCTTGTTAAAGCAAATTTTAGATAGAAAATTAAAATAATCAGCATTTCATCACAAATTTATTCCTTAACACCAGAAATAGTTTGTGACAGAAAATGATTAAAACAGGTAGTGAAGGAGTAGTGGTAAAACTGTTAGACACAATTATAAAAATTCAAAATTTGTCTATATTTCACACTCATTCAATGCAATCTTCATTCAGGACCTAGGCAATCATAACTCTCCATGACTTTTATTTTAATATAAACTAGCAGCATGGCCCAGCGTTGCCCGTGCTTGATTCAAAAATCGTACGACTCATACAGCAATCGCTATCACTTGACTTAAAATATTTTTGCCCTTCCTTGCCTTTAAAGGAGTGCCCTTTTCTGTGCTGATGTTGCTACATACCTTACTTCTTGCCTATCTCACACTGCGAATTTTTTCTAAGCTCTATACTAAACATCAAATCTGTTACGAAAAAAGAACGAAACAAAATGAACACAAAATGATCAGCTTTAAAAAAAGGACTTGTAACTGGAAGAACTGAATGAAAAAAGAATGTTTACAACAAATACTTTTTCACACCCAACCCAGTTCTGCGGAATCAGAATCAACGTTGAGTTTAAGCAAGCGAATGAGCCAATTGGAGTAAAGTGCCATGCAGATTTAAATTTTTCCCACTTGTGACGAATGCAGATATCGATTTTTTTTGCATGATAGCATGCTAGTTAACATTCACGTCAGTCAGTTGTTGGCTCACACGCTGGCCAATAGAATCTTCCTGCCTATTCATGGCAGCCAGCTATTGGCTCTCACTCTGGCCAGTACAAAATGGCCGCAAACTACATGAAAAGTGCCGTAGAAGCATGAAAAAATCGATTATGTCCACTATCGATGGGAGTTGGGAAATGCAAAGTCAGTCTTGGCCTTCCCACTAACTTGGAGCATGTACATGTAAATTTTGGTGCAAATCCATCGAAAATTGCGGCCGTGCATTTGTTACACACACACACACACACACACACATCCTGCCTTTTATAGATAGAGATAAACTGTACATTATTATGATAGTGAAATAATTTCCTATTGCCTTCTTCAGGCTTTTAAATTCAGTGTTATCCTGGTCTTAGACTGGTTGCAAGCTGTTGTGAAAGAGTTATCTGTCCTGCTATTTAACCCATAGCTGGAGTGGGAAAAGATTGATTTATGCCTAAGTGCATTAATGTGAAGTGAATATAAACTGCACCAGCTGGAATTTGAACTCAACTAATTTCATTTTCTGTACTGTTAACTGTTAATTCTTCTGCATCTTTTGACTATATATATATATATTTGATTATCTTTAAATGAACACTCCTGACCACTTCTTTCCAACCATTTCTCTCATCCATAACTCTATCCAGTTCTTTCTTTCTGCTTCGCATAGAATAAATTGATACATAACTTCTTGTTTACTTCTCCAACAAAGGCCACTAAATCACGCTTGCCTTTCCAAAATTTGTGTCTGTAATCTTTGCTAGTTTTTCATTTTGTTCTTCATTTGTTGATTTTGATTTTATTCATTAAGAAGACAAAATACACAAAAATAAAGAATAACAGCCACAACCAATTCCATTTCTAACCTTTTTATTCCTATTATTATACCAGTTTACTTATACCATTAAAAGACAACAGTATATATAAGTAATTTTGCAACTGTATTGGGCTTACAAGAGAGTTCTGAAAAGTTCTCAGCCAATCTCGCTTTCAAAAATCTGACTAAATGTCCACATATCAGGTTTTTTGTTTTTTGTTTTCTCTACTTTATTGTTTTTCTAAACTTCACCTGATGACTCTTGTAGTAATTCATTCTTTCAGCCCAGTCCACTTCCCAAGATTTGACCAGATGATAAAATATGTTTTTTATCTTATCTAATATTGCAATTATGGAAATATTCAACAACATTTAATCTCTCCAGACTTAAATAAAAAAGAAAACTAACAAAATTCTTATACATCTTATCTCTCTCTCTCTCTCTCTCTCTCTCTCTCTCTCTCTATCTATCTATCTATCTATCTATCTTATCATTTATGAGTTGATTGATGAAAATTCTTGCTAGTTTAATTCTTGATCTGTGGATCCCACAGAATAAGCATAACTTCTTGTTTACTTCAGCAATGGCCACTAAACTACACAATTGCATTTCACAGACTGTGTCCATAATCTTTGTTCATATTGTTCTTTATTGGTCATATGTTGTTTCCAGATGACATTTAGCTGTGCTCTTAATAGTCAAGTGTATATACCACCTAGTTGTTTTGCCAGTGATTTTGTTAATGTCCAACTATTTAACCCATATAAGTAGACTGTTTTTATTGTTAACCTAAAAAGTTACACTTTCAAACTTTTTTTTTCATTTTTGACTTCCAGATGGTTTTCATTTTTGACAGTGCTGCTCATGCCTTAGTAAATTTTTATGGTAAATTTTTATGGTAAAAAGAAAAAAGAACAACCTTAAAGTTTTCTTTTTTATTGTTAATGATAATGAATATTCTTGTTAATGTTAGGGGGCTGCAAAAGTAGGTATACAGTAAGTATTATGCCAGTATTACCAGTATTGTAATAGTGGTTCTAGCATTCATTTAATTCATTAAAATCATTTTCAATATTCTTATTTTCATAATTTTTATAATGAATTTATTAAGATTTTTATTTTTTAATAAATAATAGTAATAAATGTTTTGCAGGTAAAGAGGAGTCTGTGAATGATGGGTGCAAACAGTTTGAAAATTTGAGGGATTGATATATTATTATTGATATGCTCAATAATCAATACAACCTATTTTGCATGAACCTTTTTTATTACTGTATACCTACTTTTGCATCTCCATGTATATTGGGTTAAAATACATTAAAATAATTTACATTAATAAAATACATAAGCAAATAAAATACATAAATAAAAATACATAATAAAATAAAAAAGAAAATACAAAGAAAATACATAATAAAATACATTAAAATATGTTTATTATTGATATGTTATTATTGATATGCTCAATAATCAATACATGTTTAACATGCACCTTTTTTATTACTGTATACCTACTTTTGCATCTCCATGTATATTGGGTTAAAATACATTAAATGCTGAAATGTAACAAAGATTATTACTTTATTCACCCTGCTTTACCATAAGAATTTGCAGTGTCATTGTAAATGTAATTATAGTGGGTGAAAGTTTTTTCTATTCTGAATTTTTTTAGGTGATGAGTTATCAATATATGCCTTATTTCCAATCAAACTAATGCTCTCATCTTTGATGTTATTATCATAAAATTTCTGCTATTGTTCTCTCCAATTTTCTTAGGTGTCTGTCAATCTGAGTAACTTGCAGGGAATTTCAAACTGAACTCTTTATGAATCTAAGACAAAATATCCCAAGACATAGAAAGTGGAGTGAGAACTATCTATTTTGCAGACTGAATAAAGAATTCAGTTCAAAATTATTTGAAGTTTACCTGGATTGATCATGCACTTGTGGGGCACAATGGCCAATACATCTTGACAATAACAACAAGGATGTGGACATTAGTCCAACTGTAAATAATTAAATATTTTTAAATATATTTAATAACTACTACCTGCTGTGATATCATGGTTTGTGTAAAAATGCTAGTAAAATCAATTTCATATATTAATATTTACACTAAAAGAATACTGGTATTCAAGTAATTTCCCTTTCATGTTTTTTAATCATCTTGTTGGTATAACTTTTGGTATTAGAGTACACCTAGTTTGTGTACTTTTATAGCATACAATGTCTAAAGTAACAGAAATATGTTCTCTATTTACCTCTTGTGGATATGGGTACTGTCCTGTTTTGATGTCATATTTCATTTTACAGGTCATAGATACAGGATCCCAAAGTTCAATAGAAGATGATCCTTTCACGGTGATCCATATTCCATGCTCAGATGATTTCATGCAACGGACCACATCATACGGATTCTTTGAAAGCATAAAGGTGCATACGGAATCCAATGTCCTGTAATACACAAAGATATATTATACAGGCAAGTATATTTTGTTACTTACTGTTATACTCCACTGAAATTAGATCTCTTTCTGATTCACTCTACGTGTCGGATGGATGTGAGCACTAAGAAAGCGAAACTCAAAATAAAAAAGTTGTTTACTGCACAGGGGCTCCGAGAATCACATCTGGTTCACAAAACAAATCCTAGCAATAAAATACACTAACCAATCACAAACATTCCTGCCTAAAAAAAGATCACTCTGGGGACCACCAAATTTGCTTAAAAGAAAGCCCCTTGTAATCAACCAACACAGTAGCAGGCCAAAAGGCCATTTGTTGGCATGCAGACATGTTGCTACTGTCATTTCCATGATCACCTTTTTCATCACCCCATGACGTTACCCAAACTTCACTAATCTCATCTGACTCTTTAAATGCAGAATGTGGCCAACAGGCCAGTTCCGACATTGCTGGGCTCCTGATACCACCACCATGATTTCTAACACCTCAATATCTTTACTATCCAGCTTCAGGCCTCCCTCATTGTCACTACCATGACACCATTCCCTTGATTTGACCAGAATCACCTTCACTATCCATTCCTGGACACGCTTGTCGTCACCACTGTGATCCCATTTTATTGATACCCCATTCAACCAAAATCCAACAGAGACCTTCTACTACCAACTCATTCACCATATCAGCAAAATCAGATTTTTGACTTGTCCCACTTCTTCAAGCTTGCATCTACTGTATCAGCAAAATAAGTGACTTCTCTCAACTCTTCATGCTCACATCCTCTGTATCAGCAAAGTCATGTTCGTAGCTTTGCTAACCACTTGAAGCTGCCTTCATTGCCACCACTATAATCTCATCGACCAAACTGCCAACAGACCTTACCATGAAATAACCAACCTCTGTGACCTCGATTGATCCATCTGCCAACCAAATGTACAAGGCAGTTCAGTTTCAGCATTTTGCCATCACACAACTGCCAGCCTATTTGTCAATTTCAACCATGAAGAAGGGAATACATCAATCTCCATCAACAACACTACACTTGATGTCACTAATCTGCTCCAGACCTATCCTCTGACACCAACCATAACCTCAACCAACCAATCCAAGAAATCAGGTCAACTCCCAGCCCAACCAATGACACCCTTACACCTTATTGCTTTTCTTACCAACAGCAACTGAAGAACCACATATGAACAATTTTGCCACCTTTCAAACAACTATGTATATATTCTGAAATATGATGAATACATACTGTTGAAATTGGAATCCTTGTTTGTTCCTTCCCTTTGCAAGCATATACTCGTTATAACATTACTATAAAAAATACAACCCTGAAATAATGGCAATGTACAAAAGTCCATGTTATTTATGTTTCTTGCAGATTGAAAAACTGAAAACAAGTGCCAACATGTGAAATGATTACAAATCAAGTTTTTGCTGGAAAGCCAAAAAGGTATTATGTAACAAAATGCAAATTAACATTCAAAATAATATTAACAAAATCAAGCACATGTTATTTTTAATCAAATAATGATTACTTAATAGCATGTTTGTAGGTATTACTTCCATTATGCATGTTTTAAATTTGATAAGCCATACCATTCTCTCTCTCTCCTCTCTCTCTCTCTCTCTCTCTCTCTCTATATATATATATATATATATATATATATATATATATATATATATATATATATGTTTAATTAAAAAATTGGGCTGAAACTCCACTTTAAGTTGAAATTCAATTCAGGCCAAAAATTGAGTTCTACAAATCAGAACTCTGTGGAACTTCAAAACCCCATGTCATAAAACCTCTCATGTTAACTCTGATTCCTTGGCATATTGAAGAAATAAAATTCATTTCCTCAATTTACAAAATTTTAGAGATATTTTAAACTGAATTTAAAACAAAAAAATTTAAATTCACAAAGTTTTTGTCTTACTTTACACTCAATATAAATTAAAAGCTTTTAAAATCACTCATTTTTTTCATTTATTTTAACATTTGAATTTTTAACTGTTTCCCCCCCTCATCTGGACATAAATCCCAATGTTGGATGTCCAAGCACCAGATGAAGGGCAGATTTTCAATACATGGATCATCCTGATTCAAAAAAGGTATAATATGTCTATGTAGAGGGGGTTTCAGACATACTGACGGACAGACAGAATTTGCTGTTTCTTTATTTAGATGATTGAAATATAACTGAAAAAAATGAAAACTTAAACATTAATCTTACATCATTTATAGAATTATTTTAAAAAATCTTACATCATAAAAAACACTTTTTAAGCAAAAAAAGAAAAACATGATCTGTATATAAAAAAACTAGATCACTAATAAATCTGCCAAAAATTGAATGTAAAAAAATTCCTGACACTCTGAGTACAGATTCATATAAGTTGAGTGTATATATATATATATATATATATATATATATATATATATATTAGTCATGATTTTATAAAGTTTCTATAACATTCGTAGTTCTGGTTAATAGTACTGTAAGGAAACACTGGAACAAAAGGTTGAGAGACCAGGTTTAATCACACGAAAGACATTTTTGTAAACATTTCACCCCAGGCAAGGCAATAATACCACTAAAATACAGGGGTTTACAGGGAGTGAAAGTGAGAGAAAAGACTGAGTATAGCGAGGAGTGAGGGAAGGACAAAAGATGAACAGGAGATAGAAGATGGTGATTGACATTGCATTTAAATTTTTGAAGATTGTAATTATCTGGGAAGCAAGTAAATGGAAGAGAGTTCCACAAGCGGGAAGTGCGAAAATAGAAACTGTTGGAATAGAGTAAGACCTAGATGCCAGTCTAGTAGCACACTTAAATTCATGTAGTTGGGGCACCAGGGTAAAAAGCTCATTAGAGCAGTTGCCATTAAAATATTTGTAGAAAGGACAGAGGTAAGCCATACCAGGTCAGGATCGATTACATGACAGATACTAGCAGGAGCACCAGACCAGATATGAAAGAAATATTCAATGCATGGACAAATGGTAGATTTGTAAAACATAGATTAATAATACAGTATACATTTTCGATTGAGCCACAGAGGAGCATTTCGATTAGCAAAGTTGATTTTACTGTTTTTAAACTACAATTCTCCATGATTTTCTCTTGTACATTCATATCTGCTCAATGCGTATCCAAATGTAAACAAATGATGTCACACATTATATAGCCTGACATGCTTTTACTGATTAAGCCACAACCGGTAAAAGCATGTCAGGCTATATGACAGTTCCGTATAGGATACAGGTTCAATTCCTGTCGGAGGCCGCATGTTTTTTATGAAAATTTCTTAGACATTCAGGCTGGTAAATGTTGTTAATACTGTTTATTATAAACAGAGCATTTACTTAAATATTTGTATCTATAAAAAGAACATATAAACATAAAAAATGTCTTAAAATAATTGTCAGATATTGTCCATTTCATAATATATATATTGACGTCAACATCTAAGTGGACATTGAAGTCAACATCTGTAGGTGACAGTATGTCATGCTAAATGTTTATATTTATATTTACATTTGCTCTGTTCCTGATATTGAGCACTTTAGTCCATAAATATAGCATACCTTAAAACTGTATTTTATCATTCATATATTTTATCATATATATATATATATATATATAAAACTAGAATGAATCAAATATAAATTCCAATATTTGTAACACGAAATTAAAAGAAGGCTCAATGCAAAAGTAGAGCTGTATTCTTTATTTGTTTATTGAAAATAAATATTATGTATTTATTGAAAATAAAGTGTATATATATATATATATATATATAGAGAGAGAGAGAGAGAGAGAGAGAGAGAGAGAGATAACAATTCTAACTGCATAGCTAATTTGTTCATTAAGAAAAGTATTCATTGAACTTAACTTTTATGAGCTGACCATATATTTCAACCATTTGAAACTGTTATGATTCATTCCTTCTTCATTTTTACAAAAAATCAAAATTAAAGCAGAAACAATGAATTTGACAAAAGATATAAAACCTAAGTAAAAATGAAGCTCAGGTATAATTTAGTGTATTTTAACATTAAGCTGAGCATAAAAGCAGGATTTGTGTGTAACTTCTTGCATTAAATACTAAATAGAATTGATTATAAATCTCTAGAGTCAAATGTCTTATTACTGACATCTGTTATTTAATTCATATTGAAAAGGGGGCAGGTTTCAGAGGTAGCCAATCAGAAGACATGACTAAAAATGATTGACAGCTGGTAGGTTGAGGCTTAAAATTCATCATCTGCAAGTGGAGGAGTCTTTCAGTAATGAAATTGTTATGTGATACTTATTTAAAAACAAAAAAAACACACACACACACACACACACACACACACACACACACACACACACACACACAAAAAAAAAAAAAAAAAAAAAAATTAATTGCCTAATTTATTTGGAAACCATGAACCTTCCAGTTTATAAAAGAAAGAAATCAAGTGATATTTAGTGACAAGGAATTATTAATTGACATCAAGGTCAAAATCTGTGAACATAGGTTCTTTAGATGTTGGTTGTAAAACAGCAGAAATGTAGGTTAACCCTATAAGAGTTCTGGACAACAAGTAAGTTTTATAGTGGAGAGCTATGAGAATGATAGATTTCAAAATCTGTTTCCTGATGTCTCAAGTAAACTTTTTATAAGGAAACAATCATTTCAGTAAACTATGTTTATATAAACAAATAGTATTTTTTATCTCATTCATTTGTAGCTAAGTGCTGATTCATTCAGGGTTACCAGGATGAATTGGTGTACATTTGAAAGATCTTTTCAACTTTATATCTTGGTCAGCCTATGAACTTTTCAGCTGACCTTCGTATATGCATAAGTCTGTGTTGTGTATGTATGACTTATATTAAGTACTTGTGCCATTTATACTCAAGTATATGCACTCACATATACACATAAAAGTTGACTGAGTTTAAAATATGACACTGGAATAAGACATTCCCTCCAATTCAGACTAGATAACTCCTACGCCTGTTTAAGCAACAAAATCACAAAATTGAAGAAATAAAAAAGTACAATTTTCAGAATTTATATATCTATGGATTATATGTTTTCCATTACTATTTCAATCTGAATCTGGTTACAGTAAGATACATTAACAGTATTTTTGCTGTGGTTTAAATTTTGTTTATTATGTATTTTATTATTTTTCTTCTGCATCTTCTTTTATTTTTCTTTTGTTTTATTTCTCCATAAAGAATTTTAATATCTCACAACTTTTACCTGCTTTTTAATCTTTCACTCATTGTCTTTTGATATCCAATTGATAAACCTGACTTTCTTTGTCTTTATTTTGTTGCCATTCCTTCTCAACTCTCTCTCTCTCTCTCCTCTCTCGTTATCTTGTATATAATAAATTTTAAAAAATTTCCCTTTCTCTGCTCTGTGCCAATAGCTTAGGGGTAGAATCTTTGACTGATGCCAAATCGGTCAAGTTTCGATCCCAGCTTGAAGCAATTTGACATCTTGCCACACTGCACAAAACAGGCTTGTATGTGGATAACTATATATATATATATATATATATATATATCCAGGTAATATGAGAACAAATGGAGTATAATTCCACTGTCTGCAACATTTGATTTAAAAGAGGGCTCAATGCAGAGGAGATCTAAAAATTATTTTTTATTTAGGAATATATATATATATATGTGTGTGTGTGTGCAAATATGTTGATAAAATAGGAAAGAACTGATAGATTGATGATCCGAAGTTCTTTAGTATTTTTGTTTTTATTTTTAAAAAACAGTGCTTGATACACAAGTAGAGCCTACATTATATTAAAAAAAAATAATTATATATATATATATATATATATTTGTTTTACTATTGTACACCTGATATAAAGCTCAAGAGCCACTCAAAGTAGAGGGTGACTGAATGTGCTTTTTACAAGGGTGTGGGAAAGAGAAAGTGGTACATATTATGAGGATATATATTAGTTGACATCAGACTTGAAGAGATGAAGATTGTAGTGGTTGGGGAATCATCTTTCAAGAGCTTTTTTTTTAATTTACAGTTAGTTCACCCAATACAAGGCCACGGGTTACTCGCGGTAGAGGGTTGCTGAGTAAGATTGTTGTAAGGGATAGGAAAAGAGGAAATAAGAAATGCATAATATGAGAACATGTAGGATAGATATCATTTGACTCTGAACTTAAAGAGACCAAAATTGTTGTTGTTAGAGAAGCATCCTCTTGGGATTCTGTTCCAGAAAAGCAACAATTCTGGGAAGAACCTGTCTGATTGGAACTTGCTGTTTATCAAAGGAACACAATAGAAATTGGGATGGTTTGCCACTGTGAACATGGCACAGCAGGTCCCAGCTGTGAAAGTCTGAGATGATGGAACAAAGAAATATAACTCATCCAAATATCTGCCATAGTAATAGCATTAGAGCAATGAGAGGCTAGCACTATTTTGTCTGTGGGATAAGGGTCACAGAGTAGAGAATAATTCATCACCCACAGGGCTGTGTAAGTGGTTTTGAACTCTGTTGAGACTAGACAGTGAGGATTGGGCAACACCAGTCCAAAAATGGCAGCAATACTCCATTCTTGGTTTGATCTGACTCTTAAAGATAGAGCATGGCAGCAGGAGTCTGGTATTGTTTGGAGTGATACAAGGAACTGGCCATCCTTCCAGCATCTTTTGTGATGACTTGAATATATGAGTTCTATTTGATGTCAGGATTGAGCTTTAGCCCCAGTAGGTTTTCAAGGCAAGGAGCCTCTTTGAGGGTATGACCACTGATCACGATTGGTGCAGGTTTTCCACAGCAGTGTTAGCTTTGGGGCAGAAACTGTCTGAGTGAAACCTCTTCCCACAAGGCTGAGTAATTGATTTTGAACTCTGTCAAGGCTGAACAGTGTATTTACTTTTCCTATCACCTACTTTTCTTTTCTCTAACATTACTACTTCCTTCCTTTCATCATTTATATTTTTTCATTCTTCTTTTCCTTTACTTTTCCTTAATACCATACTGCTTCATATTATTATCTCAGTCAGAAAGTGTAATGTGTTTCAGTTCAGAAGGGCTAGAGATTGGGCACAAATACAACACTGATCTGAGATAAAAAAGCATAATGGTCATACATACACACAAACAATAATAGTATAGATCTATAGTGGCATGGAGCTTAGGGGTTGAAATGAACAGTTGATTTACCCACATCAAGAAGATTAATGAACGATGATAATAATGAGGAAACACATAGGTAATTTTAACAAAACAAGATAAAGAATTTATTTTTGAATTTACATGCTTGAAGTACTGTCAGTACCTCATTTCAAGGAAATAAATCAGAATTCTTAAAGTCCGTTCTTTTAATGTATTGTCATGAAGAGGAAATGTTCATACAACAGATTAAATGATCTGGCACAAAATAATATTAAAAAAAATGTTTAAAACAAAGGTAAGAGAATTTTTTCCTCACCGAAGGGATATATATGGTTTGTATACATTCAAAAGTTGATAAAGAGAGATAGTTTGAAATACTTAGCTTTCTTGGATTGTTCAGAGAAAATACTTGGATTGTTAAATGCTGCATATTGATAATATAATTGTTAAGTAATTTTACACTGGCATGTATTGCAATGCTGGTTGTGAGAAAGTGAAACAAAACCTTTTACATGACTTAAGAACCTCTTTTTTTAAGTTTAATTTTTCTCTTCATTTTATATCAAAAAGAATATTGGATAGGTTATTTTCTTTTCTTCTTCTCGGCTGACCGACTAATTTCTGTGAAGGCAAGGTTTGCATTGGTCCAAAACAATTTCAGATAGGCTCACAAATTCCTTTCCTTCTTCTCAGCTCACCAGTCAATTTCTGTGAAAGGAAGGTTTTCATCAGTCCAAAGAAAATTTCACAGTTTGCAAATTCCTTTCTTTCTTCTTCCTCAGTCCTTTGAACTTGAAGGGAGTGGGTAAAGGGAGTTATTATTATTTCACACTCACTCCAAGCTAATCTCACTATTACCATCGCAAAATAGCAATTTAATCAACTTGGTTTCTTATTACATAGAATTAAAAAAAATATCTTCTGGTTCATGCCAAAACAGTTTTGGTGTTCCTCCTGTATGTGCTTAGAGGTCGGAATTTTATTAAAAAGTATAATGGCATTTTATCATAATAAAGAAAAACTTTGAGTTTTCAATTATTGTGATAACTGATAAATGAATAAAGAAAAATTGCAGTAAAAATTTGACATTCTAGCTGTTTTAAGATCTGAGCTGGAATCAGTATGTTTTAATCCCATATAAAGAAATATGATTACCCTCTCCACTCTTGAAATGTACTGGCTATGACAGTTTGCTCTTGTGATGTTGAATTGTTATAAAAACTGGGACAAAATAAATAAAAAGCATTCCAAAACAGATAGGGTGTGGGGCTAGCAAATCAACACCATAAAAACTTACTTTCTATGAAAACCACAGCAGTAACACCTAGTGTTAACATAAACTCAGTGGTTATTTAGGATGTATTAGCAATAATTACTTTCATTTTTTTTATTTAATATTTTATTATAAAAACAAATATTGGAAGTTTTATATATTTTATAAGCATGATAACTGGGTATGTGGCCATGTGGTTAGAATGTTAACTTTCTGAAAAGTTTAAATTTTACTATGGTTTGGCCATCAATGAGTTGACTTCTTGATAATATGAGCCTGGGTAGGAGATTGACCATTTGGAAGTACCTTAAAGCCATACTATGGGTTGATCCAAGCTTTCAAGAGGTAACTGTTAGGAATCTGTTGATGGTTGTGATAGCATGAAGTTACAAGTCGTCATGACGGAGGGTATGAGTGTATTGGGCTTGTTCAAACTGGTGATCATGTCAGATTATGCATTCTCTCCCCAAAAATATAACTAAAGTCCAATCAGCATAATTGCAGTATAAACTAAAGACTGGCTCTGTGGGTGTTGAAGAAACACAAATGTGCCTGAAAAGGCGTCTACAACAGGGATTAGCTAGCCACTTCCAACAGACAAGCATACTTAGATACAAGTGACCAATTATACAAGCATCCAGGCTTATGGCCATATCACAAAACACCAGTTACTATACAATCACCAAAGTTAAGCAATGTTGAGTCTGATCAGTAACTAGATGGTTGACCACATGAGAATACCAGCTTGGATGTGTGGTTGATGTAATGGATAATAAGGCTTACAATTGTTAATCGGAGAGCCAAATTCCAATTTCAGTTGGGTTTGTTATATTCACTCACATGCAAATACCCTTGGGAAAGGTATGAATCCACCTCTTCTCTCCTCCAGCTATGGGTTAATTAGTAAGACTTGTATCACTAAATCATTATTATCTCTACCTCCCCACCACCAAAAAAAATTCTTACAATCTAAAAATATTTTCTGGTTTTAAATAACCAGCAAGGAGTTGACAAGCTGTAAAAATGAATGAATCAATCAGTATACAAGCATGATAATTAGAATGATATTCAATGAAATAGTAGTTTTACTATACAACTTGAAAAAGATTCTGTGCTTTATTAAAACATCAAACTAGTCTTTACTATTTAAAACCAAATTCTACATTTTCACTATCAGAGATTTTATGCTCACACCCCAAATATTTTTGTAAAACAAATTATCTGATATATTATAAAGAACAAAAATTGTGAGAAAATAATAATACTTATGTAATATTCTGTATGAAATTAAATATAAATAGTTGCTAATTTATCAACTAAATCTGTGCTGTTTTTCAGATCACTTAGATTTGTAACCAAAATGTCCTAAGTTGTTTCATAGGATCAATTTCCTCAAGCCGAAAGCACTGAACCACAGTTCACATAATTTGTGAAAGATTTAAGATGTGTGCAGAAAGTTAAGAGGCTGTAGTAGAGGGCAAAGGAGGCAAATCATTAAAACAATTTCGTAATCTGAGAAATGAAACCTTTAGTTTTATGGTTATGTTGTCTAGATTAGAAATTTAGCTGAAGTCAATTTAGTTAGATGAAAGGCAGTTTTATTGACTTTCAACCTTTGTCTAAATTAAGGCTATGTTTTAAATTACAATTTTCAGGGTAGTAGCATTTATAGATTTATGTGAGAGGCTGAACAGTTTTCAAGTACACACTGATGCAAAAATACTCACAGTTGCTATGAGACATAAGCATGAAAAGAAGTGCTTGTGTTTTTGTTTTGAAGTAAGAAAATTAAAGAGAACAGAATAAATATTCAAGATGTTTTTCTCAAAACAACTATTAATTTAGATTTGCATTGAGAATAATATCTACATCATCATGAATTTGTTGCCTATTTTTCAATAATACCTTCATCAACAAAGGCCATCCTCTTCTAGACTTCCCCCATCTCACTGAGCACAATCTCAGTAATAATTTTATTACAGCCCAGAAAGTTTCAAGATCAAAAGTCTTGACCCTAAGAAAGCCACTGATCCAGATAAAATCCCAGTGGTTATCCTTAACAATATTAACCTGGAGTTATCTCCAATCTTAGTAAATTACAACAAAAACTAAACAACCAACCCTGGTTTACACCTGGATGTACTGCAGCCATAGCTCACCATAACTACTACAACAATATTTATCACAAGAATGATCTAGTAGGACACTTTCTGCATTAAGAACTGCCTGCAGTCATTGCAAGTGAGTTCTAGAAAATGCACAGTATTGCTATACACAAGCAGTCCAGGCCAAGGTTGAAAGCAAACAACTTGGATCCTGGGAGTTCTGGAAGATCTCCAACCAAATTCTGAATAGAGGCAAAGCTTCATTGCCTACTATCATAAATGACCCTGAAGTCATCTCAGCTCCAAGTCTGTTGAAAGAGTCAAATGTATGCCTGTTTTTCAAGAGTGCTCACAGTATAGACCCACCAGTCTTATTAGTGTCATTAGCAAACTTTTTGAAGCTATAATCAACAAGAAGTTTGTTGATCACATCAATAGGAAGAATCTCTTGAACAATAAACAGTATTGGTTTTGATCATCTTGGTTCACTGCTGATATCCTTACTGTCATTACTTATAGAATTAGTGAGGGACTAGAGAACACATACATCTCAAAGAAAAACCACATTAGATATTTCAAAGGCCTTTAACAAGGTGTGGCATAAAGGGTCACTGCACAAGCTCTCTATCTATGGAATCACTGGAAGGGTCTTCTCAGTTATAGAATCCTTCCTAACAGGTAGGACCCTGTAGGTAGTTGTTAACAGCCAGTCTTTTGAGGCCCAAGGGATCAATGCAGGCATCCACCAAGACTCACTTCTCAGTTCAACCCTCTTTCTACTTTACATAAATGATCTACCTAAGAGTATATTCTGACCATTTGTGACAATCTATGCCGATGATACAATGATATATGGGTGCACCTCCCAAACTCTAGATAACCAGAGCTTGACAGCTGATCTTTCCTCTGACCTTGCTCTAACAGTTCAGTGGGGGAGGGGAACTGGCTGGTCACATTCAATGCCTCAAAAATCAAATTAGTGACATTTAAACATTGCCGACTGGACCCAGAACTCTTACCAATCACAATAAATGGATGCTCTCTCTGGGAGGCCCAGTACCTAGACAACTTACTAGGATTAAAGTGGAACTCATACATATGATTCATCACTAAAGATGCTGGAAAAATGGTTGGCTCCCTGTACTACTCTAGTAAGTATGTAACTTCTGCTATCCTCTCTCTTTACAAGAGCCAGATCAGTCAAAAAATGGTGTACTGCTGTCATACATGGGCAGTAACTGCCTAGTCTTCAATTTCTAGCCTCAATAGAATCCAAAAATGTCTCTGCATCCTTGTGGTGGAGATTATTTTCCAACCTACAATCCTTTCTCAGAGATGAAATATGTCACAAGCCTCTTGATACTCTATCACTATTTCAATAGATGTTCAGACAAACTACATTTCTTAGTTCCACCAGTTCTAACCATCATGACTAAGACCTACCATGTCACAAACATTGTAGTGAACCACCCTCATTCCCTTCACATTCCATTGGTGATATGTAAGTTCCTCTTAAGCAGCTTCTTCCCATGCAACACTGCTCTGTGAAGCCAACTCCCAAGCAGATGCTTCCATGATCACTACAATCTTAGCTTGCTCAAGTCTAGGGTTAACTATTATCTTCCCCACATATCCACATAAACTGTGCCACTTATTCTATAACCCTCTACCTATTCTACAATCAAAGAATGCAGGTAAACTAGTCACTCACCATACAAGGAATTGTCAGTCATAAGAAAGTTCACTGAGGATTGACAACCTCAGGTTTCACTTGTCCTGTTGGATTACTGCTCCCTGCTGATAATCACTGATGGCGCAATTTTTGAAAGGCTTTCCTTTTTTCCTTATAACTTTTGGAGCAATGTAACATTTTCTTTTCACTCCATTAGAGATGATGCATGTAAGTACATCAGATATGCAGATGGAAGATTTTATTGAACTGATTATAGCCTCAACTCATGCACTAAGGATAAACTAAGTCTATGGGAGGCCTTAACTTTGCATATAAGATGTAAGGCAATTTTTAAGCCATTTCTTAGAAAAAAAACTGCATCTGTTACATATGCTTTTGGTAAGTATGGTAATATTTTAATGTCCTCAAATGTCCTTAAATTCTAAAGCATAATACAGATATTATGAAATCAGGCTATGCAGAAGTTATTATTTGTGGTAAAATTAGATCTTACAGTAGTGAGCATTGGGGATAAAAATTAGCTTACTAACTTCAACTTTGCGTATACGATGCAGGACATTTTTTGTGGTAAAATGTGCATTTTATATTCTGTCAGATATGGTAATCAATTTAAATGACTTCAAAGTCTATTGGAAAATTTCAAATTAATAAATGTTTTGTTTTTAACAACTGAAATATTTTTATCCAATTCACTTCATTTTACCAATATCAAATATATTAGTATTATTAGAGGAGGTAATTTTTATTAGTCCTGACCTGGTATTTAGACATCAGTCACTTTCCCATGGCTGTAATGTAGCTTCCTTATGTATTTCTATAATTACTTTCATGGTAAATATTTTGATTAACTTTCATCTATAGTTCCTAGACTCTATGAATTTAAGTGCATTACTAGATTGGCAGCAAGATCTCATTATTTTACAGTTAAAATGGCTAGATGTAAGTTCTGTGCTAACAGTTTCTTTTCTTGCACTTTTCACTTGTGAAATTCTCTTCTGGCTTCATGCTTTCCACTCAAGTTTGATTTTCAAAAATTTAAATGCAATGTCAATTGTTATAATCGTTCCTCTTAAATTCTGTTCTTTTATTGTTCTCACTCCTTAATAATGTTTTTCTTTTGTTCTTTCACAGTAATCCTGTGCGTGTTTGTGGTTCTGTTGCCTTGCTTTGTGTGAAAAGATAAAAAAAAATTCCCTTCTACCATTAAATAGGCTTAGGGAGTTGATTTCTGGAGAAAATCTTAAGATTACTCATAACTTTATGTTAGTAATATCTGATAAAAATACAAGATTAAATTTTTCATACATAAAATAATTATTTATTCACTTATGAAGTCTTTCAAATTATTATCAGCCATGGAGGGTATATGGTTTTTTGAGGATTTTCTTCAAATGTTTGATCTTTTTCTCATGAAACTGTGAGTGACTCTACCTTATTGGATATTTATATAACTTCCTGTCAGCTAGTTATCTTCAGTTGGGTTCATTTTCTATTTATGATGGTGTAGCAACTGACATTCTTTCAGGCTGGATTCTGTACCTGGTGGCTATGATGTTACCTTTTAGGCCAGCCCTTTGAGGCACCAAGTTCTTTTGATATCCTGATGTGACACCAAATAGAAAACTTATCTTGGTATTTCATAGAGTAAACCCAGTACATATTGGTGTCACCACAGATCAATTCCTCTTGGATTAAACATTCCTGACTAGCATTAAATTTGATTCAGGTCTCTGGTATTTACTTACATACCTTTGAGTTTCAAATAGATAGCATGAGACAATTATCTTTTTTGGGGAGAAAATTGAAGTTCTGAAGACTAGTAAACAACAGTTATTTTGATAGGGAGAAAATTCCACCTGGGACATCCTTATTCCAGTCATCCCTTTTATTAAATGTTCAGGAAATACATCAGGATGATTATTCTTTTTGGAAGAAAAATCTACCCAGAAAAAAACTTATTTTATACTTGAGAAACAGTCATTTTTCAGGAAGACATAATTGAAAAAAATATCTGCCAACTTGTCTTTGCAGATTCTTCTTTGGATTTTTTTCAAGAATCTCTAAATAACTTGAACCATGACATCTGTCTTCTACTATGTGTTACTCAAAATGACTTCAATATGACTCATGAAATCAACCAGCCTTGGTATCACTCAACTGTCAACCATCAAAGTGACCAATAGCTTAAAGAAGAAACTGTCTTGAATATTTCCATAACAACCACTTAAACCAAAAACCTTTTACTTGCTATCATTAAAATTTAGTAATTGATTTAAAAAAAAATAATAACATACTAACAAATTTTCATTTTAAATGCAGTATATCCATTGCCATTATTTTGATCACATTAGAAATAAAAGAAATCATACACATATTTACATTGATTTGATTACATTTGAATATATTGATAGTTTTATTTCTCTGTTGTTTCTTTGTATTTATTTCATATATTAAAGTGACTAAGTTATATAAAAAAAATTATTTCTTATTACTATAAAGGTTATTTTTAGTAGGTACAGATATTTTCTATTTTTCTTTTTTCTTAAACAGTGAAAGTAATAACAACTTGTCTAGATTGATTTCACTGTTTAAAAAAATAAAAATAACTTAAACATGTGTACCCACTAAAAATAACATTTATGGTAATAAGAAATAATGTTGGATAAAAAATCCATTCAAAAACAAAATTATGTTAACATATATTAAACAAAAAGTTTGATACATACAGGGCTGACAAAACAAAGATCCGATTGGCTGAAGCACACCAGAGATTGGTTCCTGTTATAAGAAGTGCAGTCACAGGGGCTGAGTTTATTGATGTATACAAAATGTCCACCTGATTAATTGGTTTATTTGATACACCCTGGCAAAAAAGAACATTTTTTCCCAATTATTATTTTAAGGCATAGGTGATCTTAAAAAAAGGGACTTTTTAATAATCAAAACTCACATTGATTAAAATTATAGAATATATACTGTTTTGATGCAAATCATTTTTACAAGCTATGATCTAGTAAAAAGGAGAGGAATGGAGGGTATGTTTTATTATTTTATTATTATTTTTTTTTTGTATGAAATTACAATCCGCTCAGATGAAAATGGTTCAGAATAAAATTTTTATTACTATCCGTACACTGATATTTAGTGTGCATGTACTCAAATTCTGTCTTTAAGTGCGAGTCCCTTGATTTTTCTGAGGGTTGGTTACACCCTCAACCAGTCTGTAGTATGATATGAGAGGGTACCAGGTACTATCATAATCATGGTTTCATTATCTAGCACCCTGCCTCGTTGGTGTGTTTAACAGGAAACAAGAGTGGTTTCTCACAATTGGTGTGAATGTTGAACTTTCACAGGCTTTCTCCTAAGAGTAGTGATTGGTTCATCTTAGCCAATTAACATGTTTGTTTCATATCCATTTGACAGTGAAATCATAAATTGTTATAAATCTTGTCCAATTGCTTTAGTACTTGCTTCTTTTTTTTTGTTGCTTTTGCTGTTATTGATGATGATAATGTCCTGTCTGAAAGAATCATGAAAACTTTGATGAAATCAAATGGAATCAACATGCAAACATATGTGGTTCTCAAATTGATGTTTTTGATGATGTTATTTCTGCATACAATGTAAACTATTTACAAATATACAAGGTGGTATCAGAAAGGTCCTAGACTGGTTCTAATCATGTTAGAGAGCTGGTGGATTATTTAATAATATCTCCCTTGATGATATATACCTGATGATGGCTGGAGGGTACAACAGCTGAAATGTGATAACAACAACAAAAATGAGAACAATAGTCTGAATGTAAATAGTGTAAATAATAATAATAAGTCTTCATGTGTCCAAAGAATTTCAGCTATTTATTCTTGATTCTGGATAGAAGTGTTCTTTCTGTTACCATTTTCTTTAAGACTTCTTTGTTGCTTACTCACTCATGGAATTTTCAGTATTCTTCTGTTGACCCACATTTCTGTTGCCTTTAAATTTTCCTCATTTGTGGGGATATTTACCCATCATTCACTGCCACATAATAAGATGGATATCACATAGAAATCCAGCACTCTTTTCTTTGTTTCTAACAAATTTTTTCTTTTTCTCAGCACCTTGCTTAGTTTCTGGGATGCTTCTTTTGCTAGTCCAATGTTTGATAAATTATCAAAAAATTGAATTTTTATTACATTACTTTGATTAGTTTCTATTACACTAGATTGATATGAACACAAAAATATTCTAAAATTAATATTTTTCTTAAAATTTATTCCTTTGATTTGATTTGATTTAACAGCTAATCAACACCTTTATGGGTCATTTAATGCCAAAATTTAATTTTCTTGGGAGCTTTAACATATGATATATTATACTACTTACACAATTGAATGCATGGTAGATGATACTCAGCTTTTGCACACATACATGTTTGAGTGGACATAATTACTAGAGACAGGGATATATGTATTTTATGTAGGATTTGTTGATGTTATATTTTGGAATACAGTTTGATTTAAGAAATTGTAGGATATTATATGGATTAATATCATGAAAGTTCTTTAATGTTTGGTTGGTGGATTTTGTTTAGCAATATATCAACCTCTGTAGGTTATTTAATGCTGAAATCTAAATATTTTAAACATAATTTTATGGTTTCATATAACTAAATATAATCGGAATGTAATTGTATGCATTCAACTAAAGATAAAATGTATTACTGGTCATTTTACTATATATATGTACTGTTGGTAACTTTTCTATAAAAAATATATTGCAGGTATTTTTACTATAAAGATTTTTATACTTTCATAATGTTCTGTTTGGGGGGGCTTCTCTATTTGCCCATTGTTGGGACCCTAACAGGTGCTACCACCCTGACCCAGAGTGGCAGCACCTAGTCAAAAAGCAACTATTCAAAACCACCAATCTTCAGATTAGAGGCCTTGCTGCTGGATGTAGTTTATCGTCATACCAAGAGCTAGGCTTAATTTGGCTTAAGGATTCAGTAGTAGAGCACCTCATGTAGGTCAAATTCACTGCATTAGAAAATAAATAGTACGATGGTAAACAGTTTTTCCTGCCATTAGTTTCTTGATTTCTATGATTTTACATTAGCAATTTTACATGAATTTTCATGTCAAGTATTTTTATGTGATTTTGCATGGCAAATATTTTACCAGATTTTGTATGACAAATATTTTACAATTTTGCATGGTGAATATTTTTACAGTATTTTGCATTATATTAAGTTTACAGAAGTATTTTTATATGATTTTACATGACATGTATTTTTACATGATTTTGCATAATAAATATTTCCATATGATTTTATATAAGCACTTTTACAAGAATTTGCATGACAAATATTTTTACATGATTTTACATGATTATTTTTACATGATTTTGCATAATCTTTATTTTTACAATTTTGCATGATTAATACTTTTTCAGAATTTAACATTTACTTTTACATGATTTGCATGTGTATTTTTATGACTTTACACAAGTATTTTACATGATTTTGCATGAAGAGTAGTTTACATGATATTGTCTGATATATTGTGACATTTTGCATTAACAATTACTTTTACATGATTTTACATGATGAATAATTTTACATGATTTTGTATGATGAATATACATATATATGTTATAGCATGTCAGCATCTGCACATTTTTATAAAGCAACTGGAATAAGAAACTTCACCTTCCAGGAGTAGTAAAACTGATTCAGCATATAAAAAAGCCTCAAAAAGTAAGAAAAAAGAATGAATCTGGACCAAGATACCTAGGATCAAGTGTAGTATCTATTCCAGCAGCAGACAGCCGGCCCATATCTTCAGCCATCAGCGGCAGCGGTTTCAGCCAGCCATCATCATCAACAGCTGCAACTCCAGCTTGCCATCAGATGCTGCTCAAGCCAGTCATTTTCCAGCAGGCCTCTAGCTCCAGCCAGCCATTGTTGTCAGCAGCAACAATATGCAATAAACTGTCCTTTTCAGGACAACCCTTTTCAATGACAACAAGATTGTCCTTCTCAAAACAATACTCTTCTCACCCTCTACATGAACATGCAGATATATTTTTTGTCTAGTTCATTGTAACCTTATTTTTGTCAGTGTATTTTCTTTAATGAAAATAAATGTGGCACAATATTTTTTTAATCAAGTCTTTGTTTTATTTCTTGTTGTCTTCTGTCATTCAATATCTGCTTGCAGGCCAATATACCACCCACAACATATGTTATAACTAAAGAATTAATACATTTTTACTTTTAATCTGACATTTTTTTATTACTTCAAATATTATGTCTATCAGAATGCACAATCAAGAAAACTTAATAAAGAAAATGTACTTTCCAGCATCACCCTTTGTAGGAGAAACTACTGTCTGATCTGGCATACTTTAGTCCACTTGACCATAGCCCAAAGAAAGCCAGATCAGTTGGTGATTTCTCCTACTAATAAATAATAAAAAATATGTTATAAGCAAATACATCAAGTTTAAGAGAGATAAAAAAGAAATATGTTAGTTGCTTTTACCTCAATGACAGCTAAATTTCCATCAGCCAAACCAGCGAAAACTGTAAGATCTTTTTCTTTATGGAGGAAGTTTAAGCAAAGTACTGCATCATGAACACGTAACTCCCACAATCGTTGTCTGTTTTAAGAAGACAAAAAATATCAGAATGAGAGAAATAAAGCAGCATTTGAATTACTGACATGAAGGAATTATTATTTTTTTAGACTGACATTTCTATTATGTTTTTACTGTTGCTTTCTATAACCCTTATATTATTAGATGTAAATCTTTGAATTTTTTCAATGAAGCATTATTATTAATTGTCCTTGTCTAGCATTTTTTCATTTTATTTCTGCTGTTTTTTCTTGAAAGTTCTTGATCATTATTTTTCAATCATTATGATATATTTTTTTGATTTTTAATCCATTTAACTCAAGCAAGATGATAATGGCAATATAATACAAGAGATTACTGGGAGTGAAAGAGAAAGAAGGAACTGGAAACCCAATCCTAAACAGGAAGCTAGGAAAAAATGTCTACTTCTGTTCAAAAGACTGAGGAGGGTGTGAACTGTATGATATTAAAGTGGATCAGAAATAAAGTTTAAGCCAGAGAAGAGAATACTCAGTTAAGATTTGCTATAAAAAAATCAAGAAATAAGATGAAAGAAATAGTAGTCAAAAATTAACAATGCTTAATCTAAGGAATTTGAATACTATTACATTTCATATTACAATTATATAATAAAAAAAACTTCAGAAATAAGATGAAAGAAATAAAAAAATATAAGAGAAAAACAATAATAATGAATTGTGCACAATAATTGTTTAAAGGACAGTGACTGGATTGGAACTATTTCTCTACTATCAGATCTTAAGTTTTCCCTATTACTAACATATGGTCATAGTAAAAATATGTTTTAATAGTCACTATACAGTCTTAATTTCCATTTTTTTAAAAGAATTATAATTGAATGAAAAATGGAAAAATTGAATGTGACATGTTTCATCCTTGGAAAGGACTTCTTCAGACTAAATAATGTTTTTATTAATGGAATCATCTATATGTAGGGTGGAGGGGATGAAATATATCTCACATGGTTATACTTATACACCAAGGAAATTATGAAGATGCAGAGACGCTTGATTATAAATTATAAATTTCTGGCATCCAATGTGTCCAGATGCACAACCTACCTAAACTTTTGTTTTTGTTTTTACTGCTGTTGTTTTTAAGGATAACTCAAGCAGTAGTTTTACTAAGAAGTGTTGTATGATAATGGACATAAATTTACCATAGGAGACTACACTTTCTATACATTCCTGCCTTAGTAAATTACTTTTACTTTTAATTAAAATTATGTCAAAATTATGGTCAGACCTATCATTTATTAAAGAATTATACAAAAATATATGGTTACTTTCCTTTCATTGCCATTGGAGACACATAAACTTAATACTGAATACCAGCACTCAATTGGAACAACCAAACAGATCAAATTCAGTAAATTAGAAGTTTGTCTGTAAGATGATTTTCTTAATCATTAGTCTATAAAAGAGGTCACTACTGCCATTGTTGTTATATTAGCTTGTTACAAAAGTTTCCAGCATTTTTCTATAAAAAATAATAAAGAAAAACAAATAACAGCAAATCTTCAACAGTAGCAGCAGCTGTAACAAAAGAGAAAAGCTTCAATGAATGCAATCAAGCATAGCAAGCAGCACTCATCAGCAGGCAGGTTAAGTTTAAGTTCTCCACAGAAAATTGTCCCATGGGTCAATAGCCTAGTGGATTAAAGCATTGGTTCATGAATTGGGTGACATAGTAATTGCAAGTTCAATCCCTGGGCTGGGCAATATATACCTGGACTCGGTGGAAATGGCAAGCAGTAAATATGATATAAGAATGAGATGAGATATCTCTAGACATGAGCAGTGGAATGAGAACAGTCTACCCCCATAGATTAAATAAAGTGTTCATTTCTGAATTCCTTGTTACCCTGATCGACATACACCTGGAGGGCGCAACAGATTACAACAACAAAGATGAAGACATGTCTGCATGTAAATAGAAGTAAATAATGAAATATATTATTCATATAAATTCCCAGTAACATTATTCCATCATCACGAAAGTATTCCCCTACACACAAGCCATTAATCTGCCAATGAGTGGCATGCTATTAGCATTTACTGCTGGTGGCCTATTGTCAGGCCACTGGCATGTTTGTCTTGGCAATGTCACCACTGGTAGACTGCTAGAGGCCCACTGGTGGCCCGCCAGTGGCTGCCACCAGAGAACTGTTGGTGTTGCCATCAGCGGTCTGCCAGCTGGCTTTTAGCAGCTTGCATGTAGGGTCTCCTTGGCTTTCTATGACCTTATGCCACCTTTTCAGTAAATTGTTTATTATATCATAAAACAATCATTTCAGTTTTTGAGTTAACGAATTCTTCAAGGATTTTTTATCAATATCTTTGACTTGTTGGAACAGCTGGCCAAACATGGAGTGTTTTATGAAATTTTTAAAAATTATTTCACCCCAAACAAGGCAATAATGCCACCGAGATGCAAGGGGTTACTGAGAGTGAAAGAGAATGAGAAGACTTTAGTTAGAAGAAAAGATAATAAAAGAACAGGGTTAAAAAAGATAATGATGATTGGCATTACATTTAAATTTTTGATTTAGGTGGCAGGGAAGCAAGAAATCAAAAGGGAGTTCCACAGGCAAAAAGTGTGAGAAAAGAAACTACTAGAATAGAAGATACAGTTGCATCTAGTAGCATGTTTAAATTCATGCACTCAAGGCACCATGGAAGAAAGCTCATCAGAACAATTTCCATGAAAATATTTGTAGAAAAAATAAAGGGAAGCCATGTCACACTGATCAGAAAGTGACTGAAATCAAGATACCAACTACACATGTGCACAAATGAGGGATGATGGGAATTTTGAATATTAAGCGCTGCAAATTCTGAGTGCTCTTAAGTAGAATCCGATGATTATACCAGATTTTATTTTGTTATGACCTCAATATTTACATGAAGAGGAAAATACATTGAAAACACTTTCAAGTTTCTTCAGTACACTAATTATTTTATATTCAATGCAAAACAAAAGGCTCATAAAATATTCCAAAATAAAAAAACAACCCCTCCTGACAAATCCAATCAATCAAAAAATATTGTCCTACCAACTCTATCACATCTACAGTCAAAAAGAACATCTAAATTCAACATAAAATTTGTTACTACTACATCCAAAACCATAAAAGACTTAGTCAAAACAATAAGCTAAAACTTGAAGGAGGAATTTACTCAATTACCTATAATAATTGTCATACAAAATACATAGGAGAAACCTCAAGGAATCTTATTAAAAGATCATATGAATACAAAAGGGACATTTTACAAAACAATACATTAAATGTTTTGGTTGTCCAGTGTAATGAGACTGACCACAATTTTCATATAAAAAATGCTATTCTGATCAAAGGAGAAAACAATTCACTATGACAAAAGTGTTTAGAGAGTGCTTTGATCGCAGGGTCACCCAAAGTAAATTTGTGTCTTGGCTCTTACAACATTTCACCATTCCTGGAAGATCTATTATCACAGTGTGGGATATCTCATAACAAAAGTGATGGAAAGAAAAAGAATCTAAATAAAATTGGCTAGATTATATAAAATCAAAAATTCCCAGCATCCCTTGTTCGTGTGCATGTGTAGTTGCACCAACATAACAAATTCAGTCCAATGAAATCCTAAAGGATGAAATGTATCGTACAAAAACTGTTTCCACTTTGTCACACACACACACACACACACATATATATATAGTTTTTTATATTTAATTTTTTATCTTTATGTTATTTATATAATATTATATTAGTTTAAAAATTTATTTTTTACAAATGAATGAGTTTAAATAGCTTTAAAAATTTAGGTCATTTTTCAGGAACAAGAAAAATCTATAAAATGTTTCTTTTTTAATGCAATCATGATAGCGCTGGTTGTTTGATTGGATTCTGCTTTTGAAACTAAAAATTATTGGCAGATATCAGAGGAGGAGCTTCAGTTCATCAGATCAAGTGTCAGACTTAATCTGCTTTTGGTGTTTGAAGTTTTGGGAAAAGAAAATTAAACTCCTTTAAGAGATAATTATAAAAGTAATCTCTTAAATTATTCCACCAGTTTTTAGAAATTAAGTTTTCCTGTTACGTACATATACAGTTTCATAGATAACACACACACATGCAATAATATAACACAAGTTTCTATTCAAAAGTTATATTCTCCAATATATTCTATTATTCACTGACTTGCTTGGACTAGCATCCTCATTGTGGTTGTTGTTGCCACAAAACTTTAGCTGATGTATCATTTCGCCTTCTTCAGGTGTCTCTTGTAATTGGTAATCTTTCAAATGGGACTCTTTATTCAATCCATGAAGAAATTTCTAGAAGGTTATCAATCAACTATAATGGATAACCAAAGAAGGCTGGAAAGTACAATTGTCAAAACATTGTGACTACAACAACCAAGATGCAGAAACTATTCCAAGTAAATCCATGCATACCAATAATAATAATAATAATAATAATGATACCACATTTCAAAAATACAAGTTACCAGTAAAGTGGGTTCCTATGCAAGAAAGAATATTTCCAGTTTACATTTATCCATTCTATCTAAAATCACATGCAAAATCATATAAAAAAACTTGACATGAAAATTCATGTAAAATTGCTAATGTAAAATCATAGAAATCAAGAAACTAATGGCAGGAAAAACTGTTTACCATCATACTATTTATTTTCTAATGCAGTGAATTTGATTTACATGAGGTGCCCTACTACTGAATCCTTAAGCCAAATTAAGCCTAGCTCTTGGCTACATCCAGCAGCAAGGCCTCTGATCTGAAGATTAGTGGTTTTGAATAGTTGCTTTTTGACTAGGTGCTACCACTCTGGGTCAGGGTGGTAGCACCTGTTATGGTCCCAGCTATGGGCAAATAGTAAAACCTCTCAAACAAAACACTATGAAACCATAAAAATACATATTTATAGTAAAAATATCAGCTATACATTTTTATATAAAAAGTTGCCAACAATACATTTTATCTGTAGTTGAAGCCATAAAATTGTTTTCAAAATATTTAGATTTCAGCATTAGATAATCCATAGAGGTTGATACACTGCTAAATAAAGTCAACCAAACAATCAACATGAAAGAACTCTTTCATGACATTAATCCATATAATATCCTACAAATATCTTAAATCAAACTTTATTCCAAAATATTAAATTCAACATAACTACAACATAAAACACACATATCACTGTCTCTAGTAATTATGTCCACACAAACATGTGTATACACAAAAGCTGAGTATCATCTACCATGTATTCAATTGTGAAAGCAGAACAACATATATCATATTTATTACTTCAAAGCTCCCAAGAAAATTAAAATTAAGCATTTAATGACCCACAAGAAGTTGATACACCATTAAACAAATCAATCAATCAATCAACCCATACTAAGCCTTATTATATCTATAATATAGTAATGTTGATCTAATCTGATATAACTTCAAGCAAATAGATTTATCAGTATTTAACAGGCCACCCATATCACAACTTTGATGTGACAGAAGGTTGATGTTTAAAGTGGGTAAAATGGCCATGCCGTGGAAAAATTGCCCAAGCCACCTCAGCACTTCTCCCTTTGGGGATATCTCAGGCATTGGGTAATAAACCCAGTCCCCTGATCAGGGAGAGGTACTGCCTGGAGGAAGACAACATTGGGTTTGGGCTTGAAATTAAATGAATATAAATCCCCACCAAAGGTAAATGAATTTATTTGTCCCCAGTGGAGAAACCATTAGTTTATATAGAACTCAATGAACAAAACTCATTTCAGCTGATAGTGTGACAAGTCAACTTATTAAATCACAAGTTTACATTAGCTGAAGGCTATCAGTTCAGTACTTGTGCTGGGTAGTAAATATACATTTGAGCTATTTAACATCTAACAGTAACACATTAATAGATGGATGGAACAGAATAGCTGAATGAAAGGAATGACAAACATCCATTATTCTCAAAGAAATTTTATATACTACTGTGTAATACAAGAAATGTTTTTTAATCAATTCACCCCAAACAAGGCAATAATGCCACTAAGAAGCAACAGGCTACTGAAAGTGAAAGAGAATGAGAAGATTTTAGAAGGAACTGAAAACCCAATCCTAAAGGGGAAACAAGGGATAAACTTCTACTTCTATTTAAAAGACTGGGAAAGAGTGTGAATCAGAATAGGTAAACCTGTCTACTATTGAAGAAAAAATGAATAGTAAATAAAATTTCAGTGTTTAGGAGTAGACATTAGAAGTATAGAGTTGAAGTGGATTTTAGAATGAACTGGAAACCCAATCCTAAACAGGAAATAAAGGTTAAACCTGTACTTCTGTTCAAAAGACTAGGAGGAGGAGTGTGAACTGGATAATGGGCAAACCTATCTACCTCTATTGAGGAAAAAATAAATAGTAATCCTGGAAAAGCAGATACTATGAAATTAATGAAATGATCATGGAGTTTACAATGACTCTATGTAATGACTCCTCTTACTACTTCGACGCAGATTATAACTCCAACTGCTATTCTGACTGAATATTTGATATGTCTTTTATTTATACCTGACACACAGACATTGTAGTGAACACAAGAATATGTACAAATATTGGGTTGGCTAAAAAGTTTGTTCACTTATTAAGTAGAAAATTTACTTAATAAATTGATTAATCGTTTTGGCCAACCTAATATTTAACAGAAAAATACTTGGCTCTACTTGAATGTGTCTTACTTAAAGAATATAATAACTTAATAACTATTAAAAAAGCTGAAATTTTGCAGATGAATTATTTGATATATGTTTTAAATGCTATGTAATTTTTATATTTACTCCATATATTATAAATTACTCAAATTTTATTTTAATTTGTAATCCAATCAGTAAAGATATTAATAATTTTCAATGAAAATAGGTTTTTATTTTGTCTGAAATTGATTAATTAATAGAATATGTTCTAATAATGAGTTTGCTATAATTTGAATCTTCTTTGGAAATGAAAAGGGACAGTTAAAATTTCTAGGGCACATAATAAGGAAAGAAGGCTTATAAAATTTGACACTCACAGGATATATCAAAACAAGAGAGATAGAAAAATGTAGTGCATAACCTACCTAATTGTAGCAGAACAGGGATTAGGAGAGATAGCAAAAGACAAACTTTACTGAGCGCTACAAAGGACAAGAGGTTGTGGAGAGCCATGATCGTCCACGTCCTGAAGGGACATGGCATATAAAAGAAGAAAAAAGTGAGTAACATAGTCCAAATGAATGAATTTGGAAAGTGAAAGTCAGTTTCAAAAATCAAAAGAAAGCATTTGGAAATTAATTTTATTCATTATTCTTTTTAGTTTTTCAATTTTTAAAATTTAATTAATAACATTTTGATCTAAAAATGTATTTTTTACTTTATTTAGTTGTCTGTATGCATATGTATTCATGTAGGTATGTATGTGGTGGTAACAGTATGTGTGCTTGTATGTGTGTAAAGATGAGTAAACTTATGATAGTGCCCAGAGAATATGATATTGTTAATCTGCAGAGACACAGACACACACACAGATGCATACACACATATATATAATGCTGATGAACAAACGCACACACACATACACCTCATAGAATAATAATATAATACTTACACACACACATACATACACATATAAAATAATAATATAAGACAGACACGCACATAGAGGATAATATAATGCTGAAAGACAGACACACACTCACATACAGAATAATAATATAACACTGACAGACACACGCACACACACACACGCACACACACACACACACACACACACACACATGCAAATAGTATAATAATGTAACACCAATGCTGGAACAAGAGAAATCTATAAAAAAACTTTCTTTTTTAATGTAGTGAAGGTGGTGCCTGTTGCTGTTTGACTGGATTATGTTTTTGAAATGAAAAAATATCGGCAGATATCAAAGTGGGGTGGGGGGCTCAGTTCATTAGAGCAAGTGTCAGACTTAATCTGCTTGGTGTTTGAAGTTTTGGGAAAAGAAAATTAAACTCCTTTAAAAGTTAATTATAAAAATAATCTCTTAAATTATTTTACTGACTTTTATAAATTAAGTTTCCCTCAGATACATACATACAGTTCATACAAAGTGCACACATGAACACGCACACAAACACACGCAAAAAGACACAATAATATAACACTGTTGCTATCTGTAATTCAGAGACAAGAAATCTCAACAAATCAAATTCAAAATGGTTGGTTGATGTTTTGAAGACATTAGTTTGGTGGCCACAGGATATGTAAACCTCTTGACCAGGATAATTAATATTTAGAAGTAATAATTTATGGTACTTTAGTGTCCCACCATCCCATTCATCTAGCTTCCTCCAAGACTGATAACCCTCAAGAAATAAATTAAAAGGAACACTTAATGGGAGTAAATCACAGAGAGAACAATAAATACTGAAAAACAAATGCTTTTCACACATGGATCAGAAATTTAAAAACAAAAATAAACTAACCCTCAATGTGAGTTGAACTCAGATACTGTTTCCTAGGGAGTCTGTCTAAGGCTCTGCAATGTTAAGCTACAAATTTAACTCAAATTTACTACCATTGAACAGTATTGTTAAAAAGAATCTTGCTATGATGTGCCATTTTTGCTGTTTTAATGTATCAAACAAGAGAGATGGAACATTATAGGAAAATATTTTCAAATAAATAAAGGAAATGACTCTATAATGAGCATTTAATATATTTAGAGTTATCCCCTGTGATAAACTGGAGTATTATAATATAGATTGTGAAGGTGAGCACAGCCAGCCATTTTTCCTGTGGACCAATAATAAAACAACAAAAATAAATCAGATCAGTATAATAATAAAGAATTGAAGATTGTTTTAGTTTACATGTTAGGGTATTTTAATGGTGTTGTGCTAAGAAAAATCTTGCTATGATGTACCATTTTGCCTGCAAATCATCAAAAGAAATCAGATCATAAAATTAATTTCTAAATTCTACATTATTTATTGTATTTTAAGGATGTTTTATTTGATAATTTATTTATTAAAGTATAATTTTATTCTGATTAATTAAGCAACTGCAATTAATTTATAAGTAAAAATGAGAAAATTTAATCAAAAGAATTAGTTTATGGTCAAATAAAACTTTTTATGAGACTCATTAATTAAATTAAACTTCAATTAATCATTCTTGAAGAAAGTAATTTCATAAAATGTAATTTAATTCATTATGGTAAGATATTAATTGTGATCATTATTATTTATGAGAAGCCTTCCTGTTAACTTATTTATACTCACTATAAGTGAAAGTTTACATTTATTGACACAGACACAAACAAGCTTAGAGGCTAATTATATATATAAGCAATTTTATTTTGAATCACTTCACCCCAAGCAAGGAAATAAAACTAAAATGCAAGTGTGAGAGAATATGAGGTAAAAAACACTATTAAAGATAGAGAACAATAAAAAAAAAAAATCAGAAATTAATAAAACAGAAGATAATGATTGACATTGCATTTAAATTTTGAAAGATCAAAGTTGACCAGGAAGAAAGAAGCCAGAAGAGAAATGTACAAGTGAGACGTGCACAAGAAGAAACTGAAAGCGTAGAACTTGTGGTTACATTTAGCCATTTCAAGTGTAAAACGATGGGACCTTGCTGCCAATCTAGTACTGTGCTTAAATTCATAAAGTCTAGGTGCCATAGAGGATAGTGATATTTATTCTGTACAATACAGAAATGTGGCACAAGGTCGAAAAGGGGATTGGGGAAAGGATGGTCTTCTTCTGTCTTAACTATAACTTAGCTAGCCGCAAGCACTGACCCAAACGTACGAAACAATATTCCTTACACCAAAACAACACATTGCCATAGAGGATAGTTCATCAGAACAATTACCATGAAAATATTTATAGAAAAGGCACAGGGAAGCTACGTTATGGGAGTGAGAAAGGGACTGAAGCCAAAATGCCAGATGACATTGCAGATTCTTCTTTGTATTTTATCAAGAATCTCTAAATATATAGCAGAAGCACCAAGCCTGGTGTGTCAGCAATATGGAGCATGGAGCAATATATATATATATATATATATATATATAAATTACATACAATAGGAATTTAAAATTAACACATGGTTATGATCATTTCACCTTATGAATTAAGATATATATATATTTTTTCAGTATTTTTTATATATATTCACACATGCACACCAGTCACTTTATTAGGCATACTCTTGTAGATGGACCCTCCTCTGCCTTTAGAACTGAATATTCTTGGCATGGCTTAAGGATGTGCTAGAAACACTCTTTCAAAATTCTTCCAGAATAGTTGGTTGCACATCCAGGATTTGAATCTCCCTTCCCACCACATCCCAAAGGTGTTTTATGGGAGTGAGATCTGGTGTCTGTGGAGGCAACTTTAACACAGACAACTCATTGCTGTGTTCCAAAAACCAGTCTGTCTCTATATTTTGTTTTTAACATAATGCGTTATCCTGCTGGAAGTGACTGCTAGAGGATGTAGTCATACTGTAGTCATAAATTGTTATGTAGGTAGACTGTGACATTTAAACAATCTTTTATTGGTACCAAGGGTCCCAATGTGTGGCAAAAAATATTCCCATACCATTAAACCACTGCCAGCAACCTGAAGCATTGATACATAGTAGGATAGAATTATACTTTTATGTTGTTTATGCCAAGTTCTGATCCTATTATCTGAATGTTACAGCATAGATTGAGACTCATCAAACCCAAAACTGATTTTTCAGTCTTCAGTAGTGATCTTTAGTGAATTGTAGACAAAGTTTCTTGTTGTTATCTAACAGGAGTAACACACAATGTGGTCTTCTGCTACTGTAATCCATCTGCTTCAAGGTCTGATGTGTTGTGCATTCAGAGATGCTCTTTTGTAAAGAATATTCATTTGAGTTACTTTTGACTTTCTAGTAAATAAATACACTCTGAAATACTCAAACCTGCATATCTGACAGCAATGACCATATACTTAAATTACTTTTTTTCCATAATAATGCATGGAATAAAATTCCGCAGGTCACCATGAACATGTCTAAATACCTATATCTATTAAATTGGTGGTTGATTAGAAATTTATATAAAAGTGCATTTGTTCATATATCTTTAATTAAGTGGTCAATAACTGTATACATATATAAGAAAAATGAATGGAGATAAATACATTAACAAACTTGTGTATCATAATGTACATACTGTGCCTTCTTGGCTTCATGTTTTCAACTGACTTAAAGTGGAGTGACTACATTGAATCAATAGCTGCATCTACTGTGGGGAAAGTTAGGTCAATGTGTCTTGTACATTTATATATCTATCATTTACCCATGCATTGAATACTGCTGTCATGTCATATCTGGTTTAGTGCTTCTGCTATTCATCTCAAGGTTCTTGACAAAATGCAAAGAAGGATCTGTAATGTAATCAATCCTAACTTGGATTCTTGACTTCAATCACTTTCTTACCAAAGTGACATGGCTTCTCTCTGTCTTTTCTATAAATATTTTCATGGCAACTGCTCTGATGAGCATTTTACCCTGGTGCCCCAACAACATGAATTTAAGCATAATACTAGATTGGTGCCTAGGTCTCACCCATTTAATATTGAAATAGCTAAATGCAACCACCAATTCTACTCCAACAGTTTCTTCCCACCTGTGTAATTCCCTTTCATTTATTTGCTTCCCTGATAATTACAATCTTCAAACATTTAAATGCAATGTCACCATATTCTATCTTCTTGAATCCCATTCATCTTTTGTCCTTTCCTCAATCCTCACTATACTCAGTCTTTTCTCTCACTTTCACTCCCTGTAACCTTCTCCTCCCACCCACTGTTTACTTGTAACATTCATGCTTTGCTTGGAGTGAAATAATCATATATATATATATATATATATATATATATGCCTATCAAATGCAGCTTTTGTATCCATCTGCAAAGCCATGTTGATGCCACTCGGGTCTTAAAAGACATTTGAAGGCACACAAAAACCAGCCACCTGTACAGCTGGGTCATCAAAGGAATCAGACAGAACTAATATGTTGTGTATGCAGCATGTAAGTCCATTACTGACATCAAGAGCGACTGTCAATCCCATGGTTGACACCACATTCAGCATTAGGTCAATGCTTTTTTCAGCAATGGTCATGTTCACCTGGTGAGTAAACAGCTAGGATATATATAATGTGTTTATGTGAATGTGTATGTATATGTAGAGAGTTCTTGGTACAGTTGTTAAACTTTTCAGCCCATGTAGCCTTAGTTTCTTGATAGAAGTTGATAGGTTCACCTATCATCCAGTTCACACTCCTCCCTGGATTAGAGGTTTATCCTTTGATTTCTGCTTAGGATTGGGTTTCCAGTTCATTTTAAAGTCTTCTCATTCTCTTTCAATCCCAGTAGTCCTTTGCATCTTAGTAGCATTATCACCTTGCTTGAGGTGAATTGATTAAAAACAAAGTATGTATCTTGGTAATAAATTACTTTTTCACATATTTGATTGAAGGCCACTGAAATATTATTCTTGAAAAGTATTTAATTTATTTTTTGACTATCAAAATCTCCTACTCCTATTGAAAACTACTTTACTCCCTTAAGATGGCCAAAATGGTTGAAAGTACTTGGAGAAATAATATCTGCAAATACATCTGTAAAATAAAAAGTTTGTAATGAAGTTTTATTCATTGCACATAAGCGAAGTTCAACCATTTCTTTTATGGTCGAGTAGTTTGAAGGGGAGAAAACTATGGTTGACTGCATCACAACATTAATAATCTTGAACTATTACTAAAGAAAACTTGTAGGAAAACAACAATAATTAAACAAAGAACTTCTCAAAAGATATATTTCTATGTCATTCAATTATATATATATATATATATATATATATATATATATATATATATAGCTAATATTAGTGGTAAATATACACATACATATGCAAAATATATAAATATATATACATAGGTGCATACACATACATGTATATTTTTTTGAATAAAAATTCCAAGAGGATAGAATCCAGGTAGAACTCAATATCAGGACAGAGTAAGGATATAATAAAAGGTTTAAACACTAATATTCCATGGAATATTACTGTTTAAGCCTTTTTTTATATATATATATATATATATATATATATATATATATGTGTGTGTGTGTGTGTGTTGTGTGTATTTAGGTAGCAATCCTTCTTTCATGCACATTTCATTGAATATGACAGACAAGGTGCATTTATTTAGTTTTTATACAATTTCTCATGCGATCTAATAATTCTTTTCTTTTCAGATGATAAATTATATAAAAACTGTCCAAATGTTCTTTTTATCTGAGCACTTTCAGTTATACATTTAGCCATTTTCAAGGATTAAATATTTTAACTGTTAAATAAGAAATAGTTTGTTGCATGTATGGTTTATAAAATGCTTTCATTTTTCAAAACACGGTCAAGATATTGTGTCCATTTTCATAGTTAGTATTAAGTGTTGGTTTTTTGTTTTTATTAATAAGGCTTCCATTATTTTTAGCCTTTTTTTGTATGTAGATAATGCTATTATATTAGTGTTGTCAATAAGTATGTTATGAATAGTGTCCAGTAGGTCTCCATGAATATTTAAATGAGATCTAATTGAGCTATGGTCAGAAAGGTGTAGAGTGAGTCTGCATTTCAAACATGTTGTAGTGTGGCCTATATAATTATTTACAAATTTTGATTGATCAGGAATACAATTCCTTAATGGGGATTTAAATTCATATATAATATTTGCTCTATTTAATTTTAGGTTAGAGGTTTTAGATTTTTTGTAATAAATAATTAATCTAATTTTTTTTTTATTGTCAACTGGTGTTATGTAATTTTTATAATGTTCTTATTTCTGCTTTTGTCTTGTTTATAATTTTAAATACATAATTAACCAAATCTTCTCTTTACTTTATTCTGATCATAAAATACATTGCACCAAAGGGAAATAGATTATTTCACCCATTCCATTCATTATAAAGTAAGGATCACATTAAACATAGAAATAAAACAAATTCATTTATTTTTACTTATGAATATAGCAGAAACACATTATACATGAGAATGTATTGTACATGATTCAATATGATATTCAAATTCTGATCTAATATATATGTAAGATACACAAGTTGATAATACTTACCTTGATTCTATGTCATAAGCATAGAGTACACTGGATAATGTTCCAAACAAAAATATTTTACTGCTTATGGCTTGAGCACACAAGACCCGGGTGTCAAACTGTCAGGAAAAATAAAATAGTTTAAACAAAATTCAAACAAAACCAAAAAAACCTATAAAAGAAATAAGAGATACAGGGAATCTAGGCATAGGAATCAACACTGCATAGTGACTGTCAGTTTCACATCTGAAGCAATCTTAAGACCAATATTACTCATGTAGAAAATCTTTAATAATGGGACATTCTGTTGTGATAACTCTGAAAATGAGGTAAGATTATTAAACATTTATTGATTCATTGAATATTGTTACTCTAGTTATCTATTGAGCACTTTTAGGCAAAAATTCTGATGGCCTGACAAAATATTTATACAGATGACATGAACATTTACTCCTGTCTTAGCAAATCCAACAGATCAGACAAAGTAAACCTGCCAACTTTTCTTGAAAGGACCTCTAATCAGTGGTTAACTGGGGGAAAAAATTGCTTGTAAATTTCAATGCCTTCAAAACAAAACTGCTTTTATTTAATAATCACAGAGAACCTTTTCTGCTTACCATCAGGATGGTGGATGCTGAACTCCATGAGAGCAACATGCTACACCTTCTTGGCCTCATTTTTTCTAACATGAAGTAGGGCAACTATATCGCATCAATTTCTGCGTCTGCTGCAAGGAAGGTTGGTTCACTGTGTTATGCCAAAACATTTTTCTTGTTAGAATCAATCTTACATATTTATAAATCTACTATTCGTACATGTATTGAATACTGTTGCTATATTTGGTCTGGTGTCCTTACTGTGCATTTCAGGATTCTTGACAAAATCCAGAGAAAGTTCAGCAATACAATCGATCCTGACCAGGCATCTCATCTCCAGTCATTTTCTCACTGATGTGACATGGCTATCCTGTTTTACAAATATTTTCATGGTAACTGCTAAGATGATTTTTTTTCTTCTGGTGCTCCAACTACAAAAATTTAAATGTGCTACTAGATTGGCAAATAGGTCTCACCGTTTTACTGTTGAATGAGCTAGATGCAATTGCCACTTCTATTCTAACAGTTTTTTTATTTGCACTTCCTGCCTGTGGAACTCCCTTCTGATTTCTTGCTTCCATGATAACTACAATCTTCAGAAATTTAAATGCAACATCAATTGCCATTTTGAACAATGTCCTTTTTTTCTCCTTTAATCAATCTGCCCCATTTTCAATCTTTTCATTCTATTTCACTTTCACTCCCTGTAACCTGCTGTGTTCTAGTAGCATTATTACCTTGCTTAGAATGAAACAAAAAAAAAGAATAAAATTATATCTTTGAGCTGGATTATTATGAAAAATACTTTAGACAGAATCTTTCTAAAGAGTTAAAAAAGAAAAGTTTTCATAGTAACTCGGATGTCAGTTCAGCTTAGGTGAGATATGGGGTAGTGCATAGGTGTTTGGTAAACAACTTCTATTGTCTTTAAATAAATTTGGTCTGATCAGACAAATCAACTTTTGTACCTAAATGTCAGTCATCCATTGTTCCTATGCTTAAGTTGTATCCTGGCAAAAAATACTACATTAAAATGCATTGAATTTTCTTTGCATGCTTACCTTGATCGGCAACTCATACATTATTCCTTCTTTGCACTTCACTTCAAACACAACTGTGTAGCTTTGTTTGCCATAACAAAACCAGGCATTTCCTGGAACAAAACAACCACTACTTAATCAATAACTATTCTTATAAAATTTAGCAAGTGGCATGAATGAATAGTTAATGATAATAGAAAACTGGTCTGGAAACTGAAATAGAAAGTTAACACAAAACTGGCAAAAAAATTAGAATGTTTTTGTTGTAGCATACTTACAGACAATAATGGGTATACCAACATTCCCATAAATACAGTAGTGAATACTGTACATAGTCTAGATTTGGAGATTCACCTCAAGCTGTGCTGGTCAAACTCTCTGCCTCTGGGTAGAGAGGATCCCCAGACAAAGGTATGCTGAAGGGCAGAGTCTTGTCTCGGGAAACTGCCACCCGACTTCATTTTATGGGGTCTAAAGGGATTTTTTTTGCTGAGCCTATGGGCTTAGATACCCCACATTAAATTTGGCCCTGTGCCCCATCTGACCATGTGGGGCAGTTGGTAGATATCCTAGAGTTGAAGATTCATTGTGGAATTCACTTGACTCATTTCTAGCAGTCGACTACTTCTTCTATATGGCGCTGCCGAAATTTATATGTGTTGTTCTTGTTCTAAGGATTATTACCAACCTTTGTTTGATTATTCTATTCAGTAACTTTCCTTAGGTTACAACAGTTTTAATATTTTTTATATTATTTTTCCTCCAATACAAAGTCCAAGAGCCACTTAAGGTAGAGAGTTATTGAATGAGATTGTAAGGGCATAAATGGAGGTAGAAGAAGTACATACTATGGGGATATGTGGAATAGATAATAGTTGACTCTAGATGAAGAGGTAAAGATTTTAGTGGCTGAGGAGGCATCCTCTCAGGAGTCTGTTCTACCAAGTGACAGTTCTGGGAAAGAAGCTGGCTGAGTGGAACTTTCTCCTTACCAAAAGAATATGAAAGGAATGAGGATGATTTGACATTGTATATGTGGCATGACAATTCCTAGCTGTGGTAGTCTGAACTGGTGAAACTAAGGAATGTAGCTTGTCTGAACATTTGTCATAGAAATAGCAATAGGATAGAAGGAGGCTAGCTATATTTAGTCTCTCTGGAAAGGAGTTGCAAGGTTGAAAATAATTCATTACCCATAAGGCCAAATACTGAGGAACAGCACCAGTCCAGATATGGCAGCTATACTCCATTTATTTCACTCTCTTAAAGATAGAGCATGATAATTTTAGGCACTTTCTGGAATGGAACAACAAACTGATCATTCTTCCAGTATCTTTAACAATAGTGTAAATATATGAGTTCCACTTGAGGTTTTGAGTGGGCTTTTATATTTTATAAATATTTTAGTCCCAATAGATGTTTGCATTTCAAAAGATGTTTGGAGTCTCATTAAAAGTATAACTGCTAATCAAAACTTGAGTAAATTTAGGGTCTGCTTGGTGGTGATAAAATATACTTGAATTATTTAAGATACAACCTATGAATTGGAAATGCCAAAATTAAGCAAGTACAGAAACTTAAATATCTAGGAAGTGTTTTAACAGATGAAGGAAAATGTGACACTGAAATCCAAAGGCATATTGGATTACTGAAAAATGCCTTTCAAAAGCCAAACAAAGTATTAAGAAACAGGAAAATTTTGTTTGAGACAAAGATAAGAGTGCTCATCTGCTATCAATCCTCTTGTGCTTGGTAGTGAATGCTGGACAATGTCCTCACAGATGAAAAAGAGACTTGAGGCAACAGAAATATGGTTCCACAGAAGGATGCTGAGAATACCATGGCAAAGTATGTTCCATATCTGAACTGGAGCTCCTTAATCATCACTTTCCAGCTTTAATAGAGTTCAAAATTATTTATATGCTCTTGTTGGGGAAGACTTGTTCTCCACTTTTTAACCTCTTTCACATTGGGTGGAACACCTTGTGGGCATGGAATTCTGATGGTGATGGATCACCTTTGTCTAACTTTTGGATATAAGACCAAAATGTCACAAAATTGACAGAGGGTTACAAGAATTTTGAAGCATTGACACACTTTCTGCATATAGATTCTTTAGAGAGGCTAGACTGCATATAGCAGAATGCTAAGCCAACGAGTGGGCATGTGTTCTCCTGAAGTTCTTCCTCCTACTATTTCCTAGAATCAATACTACCATGTCAGTCCCTCTCGTATCAATAACAAATAAGAAAACAAAACTGTCTTTCATTGATACAGCCTATGAAGTAGTATTGGGGTCTGAAGAGCTGAAGCTATTGGCAACATGGAATGTAACACTTTAATAGGTTACAAGATTTGTGTCATGAATAGTAACTAAATTTTAAATTTGCATCATAAAATATTAACTGTTTATATCATTAAATAAAGATGAGGTATGTGTTATGGTCCAGGTTAGGACCAAGGAAGAACAACATGAACACAAGAGTAGAAATAACAAAGGTATATTACCTGAAATAATAATACAAGATGTGGAAGGTGTTAGTATAACTGTCAGTCTGGTTTGGAATGAACTACTATTGGCTTGACTTGATTCAACCCTCTCTCTTGAGAGGTGTAGTATACATAGTGTTAGGGAGACTTCATTCTGTAGTTATAGGTAAGGACCCATGACAATATGTTAAGGTAAATTCTCAGATAATTTGTGAGATTTACATATACTCTTATTAGAAATTCAAATAGGAAAATTCCATTGTAGTATATAACAGCCCAATAAACTGACTGTACAGACATGTGGATGTGCTGGGTACTTAAGTGATCAACATGCTGAGGAAGTGATGTGCCCCAAGTATCCTTAAATAATAGGACATACAAATAAATACACTCCCAGGATTCAACTACTCATACTTAATTAGCATATATGATATCACACACAGAACTTACTGTATATACTTGTGAATAGGTCACACCAGTAGATAGGTCACACCCTTACTTTGAGGTTGTTAAAGTGGGTATTTGAGATTGACTCACAAATATGTTGACAATAATCTGTGGAGTTACATGGCCCTTTTCAAATGTAAATATAACTAATATTTGTTAAATATTTTCACATATTCACCTTTATTTCAAAACTTTGATTACATATATTAAAACATAAGAAAAGTGTTTATTCATTTAGATATAGTTATTAAACTTCATCAGGACTGAAACCCCAAAATTCTTCTTTGTCATCATCACTGTCAAACATTCTTTTTATTTGTTCATTCAGTTCATCATCAGTTATAGTATGTTTATTTTTGTCCTCATTCTCTTTTTTTTTTGTAATTGTTGCTACAAAAGATATTTCCACATAACAAAAGTGGTAGGGTAACCTTATCCCCTATATTAATCAATTTTTTACATTCAAACTTTACCCTGTGCACAATAAGTATACTTATAAAATTTGAAGGCTGCACATGAAAAGGTTTGGCCATGGATAGCAAAAAGAAAAACAAATTCTTCCCAATTATATATAGAGATAAATATATATACTGGGTTGGAAACAAAGTTACTTACAATTTTTTATATAAGTGTTTATTTATTTGTTGATTTATATTTTTATTTATATATAAGTAAATGCAATATCTTTTGATTGATATATTTTGATTATTTTCATCATTTCAGAGTTTCTTGTAAGTTCCAGAAATGACCCAGCAAATGACTCTCTCTCGTGAACAGTGAAATACATTGTTAATGCATGATTACATATCCAGTCTAAATGTTGGCCAATTGCAATGTTGTATCAACCAAGTATTTGGAGAAGACACAATTGGTTGTTGCATGGCATATGATTGGTTCAAGAAGTTCCAGCATGACCAGGGTCAGCCAAGAAATGGTTGACCCACACACATTGACAATGAGCATTTCTGCACCCATGTCAAAGCTGATCCACACCTGAGAGCACACAATCTGGCTGAGAAGTTTGGCGTCATCCATATAGCCATTTTGCATCACTTGGAGGAAATAGGGAAAGTCAGCAAATTGGTCATATAGATCCCACAGAAACTGACCACTCCAAGAAGTGCTGTTTTGATTAGCTGAACAAAGTGGTTACTGCAGATTAAAAATGGTGTCTGTACTTGAATGTGATATGCAAAAGAAGCTAGACAGATAAGGGTGCAACTGCACAACCTCAGGCAAATCTCAACCAGCATGAAAAGAAGCTCATGGTTTGTGTCTGGTTTGGATGTGAAGGGCATGATTCACTGGAAAATGTTGAGACACAATCAGTCTATCAACACTCAACTGTACTGTCAACAACTGCAATGTATGGCTGATGCAATTGCACAAAAATGTCCAGAATTGACCAATATCATGTTCCTTCATTATAACGCTCAACCACACATTGCAAAGCTCACCTGTGAAAAATTTCTGGAGCTGGACTGGGAAATTCTCTCTCACCCACCATACTTGCCCGACCTGGTGGCAACAGACTACCAGCTATTCCAGGCACTGTAGAACTTCTTGAAGGACAAAACATTTGTCACTGATGATGAACTGAAAACTGCAGTTGGTGATTTCTTCAATAGCAAGCCAACTGAATTTTACAAGGATATTCATGATCTACCCTGCTATTAGAAGCAGGCATTTGAAAATAATGATGATTATACTGATGTTTTACTGCATTGTATTGTTTTATATCGTTGATAAAAGTTGTGTGGGAATTTTGTTTCCAACCCAATAATTGTAAGTGTTATTTTTTCTAAAAATGTTCTAAGCAGTCTTAATATTTTTTAAATATTTATTTGAATAGGCAAAGAGTTAAAATATCTAAAATTGTGGGTGTCAAGTCAGTCTTTTTGTGGGTAGGAACATCTTTAAAATCCTGGCTGAATGAAAGCATTAACTAGAGCAACTCTTTTTTGCACAGATGTCATATGACCCACTCATACCCTTTACATTGAGACACAAGTAACCTTATGCACCAACTGACATGTCAAAGAATTTATTAGAATGCAGGCATAGCTTGTATCTTGCCTATTAATCAAAACATGTGCCCTGTGTCATATTTAAACAGAAATGACATTTTAATGGTGTAAGACTTTGAGATCAAAGATCTGGTTACCACTGACCATGCAGAAATTTAACTGGAATTAAGTGCTTGTCTTCAAAGACGAAAGAAATGATACCATTTTATTTTATTGATATAGACATAAAATAAAAATGTCAGGAAACACATTATGAGTTAAAACAAAAGTAGCCTGCTTACATTTAATTGTAGAAATTATAAACTCTTCCTTACTAACTTGTAACAGAGGATTAGATTGATGTTAGAAACAGTAGGAAAATCAACTCAAATCACAAATTTTCAGTCATTGAAAAACACATACACACTGTTGTTGGGGAAGTTTTCCTCACTACTTTGTCACTTCTTTCTCACAGACACAATATCCCAAGTCAATTCCTGAATGAAAAAAAAATCATTGTATCCCTTTCAGGTTTGTAAACTTGGGTTATCAGAAAAGGACTATGGTGCAATTAGTGGGGGGAAAAAATATATATATATATAACAGTATGTGTCTATATCAGCTACACATTCTTTATTACATGTTATTATTATAATGCAGCCAGAAGAAAGCCACTTCTTAAAGCAGTAATCATTCAACAGTGAAAGTCATAATCAACTGATATGGACAGACATTTAGAGATATAGTAGACAATCTTTTAAAATTGTATTAGATTGTCACTTCTCTGTAAATAGACTCTTCCGCCAAGACTAAATAATTTAGTCATATTCTTCTAGTTCACTCAGTTTTACAAGAAATGATATAAAAACAAATATAAATTAAATTTATCTAAATATTATTTATAAAAAAAAAAGGCTTCATCATCATCCAATAGGAAGTCACATTTTTGATTTCACATTTAAAAAAATCTAAGTTTTTCTTCCTTGAAAATGTTTGAAATAATGTTTTCAATTTCTGGCCTCTATGAAATGTTCTAATAATGAAAACAAATCTTAAAAGAGAAAATTTGAACATCTCTAGGTGCTAAACTTGGTGTGTATGGAGAATATGGAAGAACCTCTCATCCTAATAGTTTTTTTTATTGGGTAGATAGATAGATAGATAGATAGATAGATAGATAGATAGATAGATAGATAGATAGATAGATATGAACAGATTGCTGTGAATAGATAGATAGAGAGAAACAGAAGTAAATAGATATGATGGGATTGAGATAGATAGATAGATAGATAGATAGATAGATAGATAGATAGATAGATAGATAGATAGATAGATAGATAGATATGAACAGTCAAATAAAGATAAAAAAGACAAATATATCTAGGTGGATAATAATCAAAGAAATGAGTTAAAAGAAAATTGAAAAAAAATGAAATTGTAATTATTTGAAATAATGATCTCATATTACAGGTGGAATGATATTTATTTTATTTAGCATTATGAATATTAAATCAGTGAAATTTTACAAATTGTTGATGGATTAGTTCCTCCTTTACAGCTTATTAACCGTTTGAGGGTTTTGAATGGCAAGAATAATTCTTTTTTTGCAAGTGAATATTGCATTAATAATGTTTTTAAGACACTATGATTTTTTCAGATACAAGTCCAACTATTATACAGAACAGAAATATAATTACAGTGCAATTATTTTGATCACTGCAATATATCTGTCTATATGCAGAATATAAAACAAACAATTTTGTTTGCTAGTTTCATTTATAGGCATTAAATCCTATATACATTTTTCAACCAATAAAATCCCGTCAGAAGGTCTGTTTGATAAACAATAATTACTAGATCAAATACTGCCAAAATACTTGTCGGATGTAGATGGTATTTTTAGACTATTTAGAAAATAACAATAACTCCCTTCACCACTCCCACAAATTCAAGAAAAAGATTTTCGCAAACCAGTGTGAAATTATTTTCTAACTAATAAAAACCATGTATTCAAAAGGTTCACACCTCTATGTGAAATTAGATTTTGGATCTCCCTTACAGATATAAAAAAAGAAGCATACTGCTTTTCAGGGTTCAAAACATTTTGAAAGCCTGTTTGATTTACATGTGTGTACACATGCACCCACACACATGCACACATGCGAGAGAGCCAGCAACCACTTACTCAGCCCTTGTCTACACACTCATGTGTCTGACATTAGTCTGACTGTCATAAAGTAAGTCTGTCCACACATCTCACATCACACTACAAACACATAATTACTTGATAAAGCAAACACAAACTTCACTGCAAGGAAAATTAAACATTTTATTGTTATTGTATATTTCTGAAAAGAATTTATAAATGTTATTTCAACTGATGTTCTACTTCTAATTTTCCTTCAGAAAATAACCATTTTATGTTTCATTTAAAAGATGTGATGCTGTGGTTGTTAAATGTTTGGAATCCTGACACTCAGATAGTAAAAAAAACCTGAATAGACAGATCCTAACACATTAACTAATAGTTATAAATGTTATTTCCTCTAGTAATGATTTTGAAAACATTGCTTAACCATTGTTATTAAGTACTTTTATTCAGCCCTTAATATTCTGCAATGAATTTTATTGGTTTCCAAGATGATTTCTGCTGAAGAAATCTTTGAAAAATTCCCAAATTTAAGACCTTGAAATCTTGAAAGTTTTAAGAATAAATTTAAAAGGTCTAAATATAGTTTTTGATTTTTTCTTTTTTTAAAAAAAATCCTTTTTATGTTCTAATGTTTCGTGTTTGGCTGATAAGAGAGTTTGATTTTGTCCGAAGAATGATTTATAGAGGTTATTTTAAATGTTGTTTTTTTAACCGATATTCTTTTAATAAATTCTTGTTTCATTTTTCAACTTAAGCAGTTTAAGTTGTTCAGCAAAGGGATTAAAATAAAGTGTAGTTTTGTTTTAATTGTTTGCTGTTTTTTATACAAAAATTGTTTTATACTGTGATATCAGTTTCCATCTGGGCGGTTACCATGTAAATCATGACAGCTTAGCCTGAAAATACATTTTGTAGCTGAGTTCAACATTAACTACACTGCAGGAATTAAATTTTTCACAACTTTTGTATCATTACATATGTCTCAACAGGGAATTAATGAATAAAATACATGAGCAGTTTAATCCAGTCAAGTCTAAATTAATAATATTTTTAATCAGGGTTTTTAGAATACACATGTATAAGTACAGATATGCCTACTTAGTGAACTGAATAAAGAATTTCAACATTTTTATATATATATATATATATATATATATATATATATATATATATATATATATATATATATATATATATATATATGGGGAAATTATATGACAAAGTGGAAAAAGGTTTTTGTGATATGTTTCAGCATTCAGGACTTCATTAGACTAAATTTGTTATGTTGGTGCAACTACACATGTGCATGAACAAAGAGTGCTGGGGTTTTTAAAATTGCTTTGGTAACAGGATGCAATGAAAGCTACATTGGCCAATCATGAACATTCCCGTCAAATAGGAACTGGGAACTGCCAGATCTGCTTAAAAGCAGGTCTCCCAGGATGACCATATCATAAGCAGTTGCAAGCCAGCTAGCAACCTGCCAACACAGGGCACTTCTGCTACTGCCACTGACATGTTGTCACCTCAGCAAACCTGACTCACTACAGTGGCCAACTATCCATCTTCAACACCACCGAGCTACAAGCCTTCCTCATCGCTAACACCATCATCTCGGAAAACTCACTACAGTAGCTGACTATTCAGCCTCAACACTGTTAGGCCCAAGACATCAACCATCATGATTGATAATATCTCATCATCACCATCCAAACCTTCTGGAGCTGTTATATTCTGTTGCAATTAGGTCTCTTTCTGATTCAATACTATGAAGGTAGAGAAAAAAATTAAAAAAGTCATACTCTGTGCATAATCTCTGAGCATCATATTTGGCTACTGAAGCAAGCTCCCACAATGAAAGTGATACTGGCCAATCATGAACCTTCCTGCTGAAAAGGAGATGTCACTGGGGACTGCTAGATCTGCTTAAAAGCAGGTCTCCCGTAATAACAACTGGTCTTGCAGGCTACCTGTTGACATGCAGGGTGCTGCTGCTGCTGCTGCTACCAACATGACCACTTCACTTAATGACTGTTATCACTCTCAGGCCTGACTAAACACCTGACTCTCCACACAGGGAATCCAGAATATCATCTCAACATCGTTACCACCCAGCTACATGCCTTCATTGTCACCAACGCTGTCACCTTGGCAAACCTGACTCACTACAGTGGCCGACTATTCAGTTTCAACATCACCTGCCTTCCCATCCTAACACTGTCACCTCGGCAAACTCGACTCAGTACAGTGGCTGACTATCCAACTTTAATGCTGTTGCGATTAATAACATCTCAACATCAACACCACCCAGCTACAAGCCATCCTCATTGGCAATGCCATCAACTCAGCAAACCAAACTCAGTACAGCAGCTGATTGTCCAACCTCAACACCATTAGGCCAAAGACATTAACTGTTGTGATTGATAACATCTCAGTGTCAACACCACCCAGTTACAAGCCTTTCTTGTCACCAACACCATCACCTCAGCAAGCCCGACTCACTACAGTGGCTGACTTTCCAGCCTCGACACCACCAGGTCCAAGACACCAATTGTTGCAATTGATAACATCTCAACATCAACACCACCCAGTTACAAGCTTTCCTTTCATCACCAAGCTTTTTCTTTTCCAATGCCATCACCTTAGCAAACCCGACTCACTACAGTCAGTATGACTCCACAAACAAGCAACTCCAACTCCTCAAACAACCAACTCTGTCTCAACCAGCAGTAAATTCGACTCTGCAACCAAGTGACTCTAACTCCACAAGCAAGTGACTCTGACTTTACAAGTAACTCTGATTCTGCAAGCAGGGTCTCTGACTCTGCAAGCATGCAACCAATTTGGGCTACCACTGTTTCATGGAACACCAGCCTCATCACCTCAGCAACCCATTGCTGTCACCTCAACATATCTGACTCACTACAGACATTCCCTTTGCAGTCATCACTGCAACCCCATTTCATAGAACAGGCCTACCAGTTATGCCAATCACTCATCACCTTGATCAATGCACCTTACTATGAATCAACCTACTGTGACCTTGATTGATTAACTTGTGTATATCCTGTGGCCTCAGTCACAAATACACTTTTTTAGAAACCTAATCCTCATCATTCCTTTCCTCTTGCAACCAAATGCTTATTATAACATAAACTAGGCCCTGTTTGAGGTTGTTAAGAAAATCATATAAACTTCAATAATTCAAATTTGGTTTGAAAAATTGTCAAATTTTAAACAATCAATTTAGATGTCAAAACAAAGCCTGAGTTAACATTTTAGATAGTATCAATATTTTTTATTGAAGTTATTTGATGTATTCTAAAAAACTTCAATCTGAAGTTATTAAGCAAAACCAAATAATTACATTTTACTTCAATAAAAAGGTAATAAAATCATCAAAAATTGATCAACACCTATAATAGAACAAATAACAAACGCATAAGTCTTTGAACTCTTTACATTTTATTATAGTGACACTTCTCAATAACAGTCAGTAATCTATCATCCATTGATTTTATTAATTTTTTTACTCTAACAGGTTCAATTTCCAACATGGTAGTTTTAATTGCTTCCCATAGATCTGCTTTGATGTTATATCATTTGCCACCTTCATATAATTTCATCTTCACAATTGACAATAGATTTTCGATAGAATTCAGATCAGGACTTAATGGTGGCCATTCCTTTATCTTCTCTCCTGTAAATCTTTTATGTTCAAAGAATTCATGGGTAAGCTTAGATACATGAGAAGGAGCATTGTCATGCATACATACACACTTCACTTTGAAACTGCAAGACCAGAACTTACAATTCCAATACAATTGTATATCATAACACTACCACCTCCTTGCTACTTTCTTTTATCCACAGACACATCTGAATTGGATAAAATCCATCTTTTGACCCATCTATCAGGTCTATCAAATGTCACTCAAGATTCATCTGTGAAAATCACTTTAGAAAAGTCAATTTTCATGTATTTCTTGGCCCAATTTTGATGCTTTAAAATTTTTGCTTTAGTGAGAGGAGGTTGCCTAGGAGATTTTTTTTCAGTTCCCAATTCACAAAGTATTCTAACCATTTGTATTTCTTGACTCTCTCAATTCCAGCCTTTTCAAAGATCTGAGCACTGGTCAAAAGTGATTGTTTCATTATAACTCACTTTAGTTTATGTTCATCTCAAGGAAGCAAATTTCTTAAAGCCTTTTTCTTTGCTTCGAGTTCTCAACTTACTTATATTTTCAACAGCCTTCTTTATCATTCAATGATCTCTGCAAAGCTCCTTCAATATCTCCAACATGGACATTCTCTCACTCAATAACTTTGTTATTTTCTGTCTTTCAACAGTTGTTACCCATGTTTCAACATATATTATGGACAAAAAGGAAAAATAGTTTTTATTAGATTTCAGAGATCTTAAGCTAATATTAGTTTCAACTGCTTACTAACTTCAATCAGTCCATTTTTGTAAATTCCAAATATCTCAAAAACTAACCATTAAAAATGGCAGAAAATTTAGTTAAATTTTTTTACTAAGGGTGGAAATAGATGAGTTTAAATTTGACAAATATTGATTCAGAACTTTTTGAGTTATTGAGGTTTATTTAATTTGCATAATAACTCCAGACAGGCTGTATATACCCAAAACATAGATTTAGAAAAAAAAAAAATTAAATTTAAATTTAAAATTCTCACTATCCCCTCTCTTTCACACACATATATAGTCACATCAATATGACCATCACTTTAGTTTGATGAAGTCTGAAAGATTGAAATAAATCATAAAATCTTTTTCCACTTTGTTATAGTTTTCCCTAAAACTGTTTCTTGATATATAAAAATTTATATAAGGTTTTCCCATAAACAGATAGATAGTTGTTTATGGCTTATTAACCCTTTGTGAGTTAAATTCTGTTTTAATGCTATCTGATCCATGTTCATTTCATTTTTAGATTGACCAACAATATGCCCCTTTTTAATACAGGGGGCTGCAAAAGTAGGTATATAGTATATATTATACCAGTATTATAATAGTGGTTCTATGATTCATTTAATATTGAAATTCATTTAAATTATATTTAATTTTTTTTTTCATAATCTATTATAATACATTTATTATAATTTTTATTTTTTTAATAAATAATAAATGTTTTGCAGGTAAAGAGGCATGTGGGGGCAAATAGTTTGAGCATTTGTTAGATTGATATGTTTATTATTGATATATGTTTGTATAATCTATGTAATACATTTTGTTTGTACATATTCTTTTCCTTTACTGTATACCTACTTTTGCATCCCCCTGTATCTGACAATTCCTCTACGCTTAGAGTTCAAGACATTTTGAATGGAATATGAGATTAAATTTTTGGTTCATTTTTTTTTTTGTAAACTTAATAATTATTAATATGCATATATTTATTAAATGTTATTTCTTGGTAAATACTGATGTTAATTTACCATATGTCTCATTTTCCTTAGTTTTTATCATAAATTAGGTAGTTTCACTAAGAGTATATTTATTAAAAATCAAATGTAAACAATCTGTTGATGTCTACTTATTTATATTATGTCTTTCTATATAGGCACACTATCTTTTATCCCAAACCCTTGAGAGTAGAAATGTTTGGAATTTGAAATATTCTTTAATAAAAACTAATACATTCACCACAGACTTTAGTAAAAAAAATAAAACTTATTATATACTACACTAAATCCACTATATCTAATAAAATCATTCGTAATGACTCTTCTTTTGTTGGTGAAATGATTTGTAACATTTCATTTTGCAATAAGTGTGTAAATAAAAGCTAAGTCTTATGTTTTAAAAAATACTGCAAACTTATTTGGTACTGACTGAATGGAATTATTTGAGGTGTGAGATTTACCTATAAATATTTGCTGCAAAAATGTAAGTGGACAAACTACCAGTTAAAAAAAGCAGTATGAAAATTTAAAGGAAGAATTGAAAAAATGTATTCCGGATGTTCTATCGGATGAGTTGGGTGGTGCTCCAAAATCAAAACAAGAAAGTGAAAAAAAGAGTCAATGCTAGTGTTTAAACTAAAACTTAGTTTACTGTTCACAGCATTGGATCAAGTCACTGAAGAATTAGAAAAGATTGTCCATTCAAAATGGGCAGCATTAGCAGTGTGTGTGAAAAAAAATAAAATAATAAAATTTATATTTGTACTGATTTTTCAACAGGGTTAAACAAATATTTAGAATCACATAACTACCCATTAACAAGTCCAGTGGAAATTTTTGTGAATTTAAAATGGTGGAAAATTTTTTTCAAAGCTGGATCTTCTGAAGCATATTTGCAAATACAGGTTGAAGAAGACTGTTCAGAGTTAATAACTATTAATACACACAAGTGAATTCAACTGATTTCCTTTAGTTTTGGGATTAAAGTGGTTCCAGCTATATTTCAACAAGCTATGGATACTATGCTGGCAGATTGTGCTTATCTGGATAATATATTGATTAAAGTGTATCTAAGGAACAGCATATCAGGCAACTGAAAAGAGTTTTTGGAAAAATATGAGAATACATGTTCAAACTCAATGAGGAAAAGTGTGAATTGTTTTGCCTAAGATCAAGTACCTAAGACAAATCATTGACAAAAATAGTCATCAACCAGATCCATTGAGGGCAAGTGCAATTAAGAATATGCCTACTCCAACAAATGCTACTAGTTTACAAGCATTTCTAGGACTAACAAACTATTATCAAATCTATATACCTAATATGCAGAATTTGAGCTCCCATGAAAAATTTGCTTAAAAAAGGCATAAATTGGAACTGAAGTGTCAGAAAGCATTTGAAGAAATCAAGAAAATACTAATGCCAGACTTACCATTAGTGCACTATGATCCAAAAGCAGAAATTCTATTGGCTTCAGATGCTAGTGACTATGGTATAGGAGCAGTAATTCTACATAAATATGATGTTGGTAACATGAAAGCAGTTACACAAGCTTCATGTTTGCTACTACTGGAAGAAAAAACTATAGCCAGATCAAAAAAGAGGCGGTAGCAATAATACTTGCAGTGAAGAAATTTCACAAATTTATACATGGAAGGAATTTTCATTTATAGACAGATCACCATCCTCTATTATCGATTTATGGTTTGAAAAAAGGAATTCCTATGCATACAGCAAATAGATTACAATGCTGGGGTACCATCTTATCAAATTACAATTTCAAGATGGAGTACCAACCATCCGAAAATTAGGACATGCTAATGGTTTATCAAGACTGATACCAGAACCTTTCCTGCATCTCTTTTGTTCCAGTGGAAGAATGTTGTTTGCTTTGAGAAAAGAGTAAGTATGGTTCGTTAGGACAGACATAATCAATTTATATCTGGTGGACAGATTTTATTGTCTTCTTCTTCTTCTTCTTCTTCTTCTTCTTATTATTATTATTATTATTATTATTTTTATTTTCTTTGATTTCTGGCATTTACGCATTTCTTTCCGGGTCCCGCCCAGGGACCTAAGGTTAGAAATGGCATCATGACACTTTCCACTGACAAAAAAAAACAAAAAACTATTACATAGATAAAGCCCTTCGTAAAGTGTGGGCTGTACTTGTCAGAACAATTTTCTGTATCTCCTTGAGGCATGGACTTCCAGGAATCCCTTCAATTAGTCTACTGCAATTTTTTCCAACCAGTCCTAGGGCTCCAACTACAACAGAGATTGTTGATGTTCCCATATGCCACATTTTCGAGATTTCTATTTCAAGGTCCTTGTACTTTGACAACTTTTTGAATATCTTCAAAGATACATTGCAGTTGGCAGGGACTGCCATATCAATAAGGAGGCCCCGTTTATTATTAATATTATTATTATTATCATTATTATTATCATCATCATTATTATTGAATTATTATTACATCACAGTATTAAACAACTAAGAAGATTTAAAAAATGGACATGGCACTCATGTTCATGCCTGGTTCCTAAAAGACAAAAAAATTAACTTGAGCTAATATAATTTTGGTGAACATAGTAGAGAACACATCATATATTCATTCAGATAGAATAATTAACCAATGAAATGGTTCTATTCAGTCTTCAAAAATCTTAAGTCTAACAACACAAAAAAGTCAGTAGTAGAAAATTCACTTATGTCAAAAGAAATGATTTGGTATTGCCGCAACTTCAAAGAAATCTGACTGACTGCTACTCATAAAACCACAAACTACAGATGCAAAGATACAAACCACTAATTGACAGTTTCCTCTTGACTGTATGTACATAAACAAATTTCTTTCTTTTTAGCATATACTTTTCTTTTGCACACTCACATATTTAAAGAATCCTTTTAACTGTAAAGCTAAACTTAAAACTGTCAATTCTAAATAACATTCCTCACAAACCTTTTCAGTTTTATAAATACCCGGTTATGTATGATTTTATGTTTTATTTTTTTATACCATTGCTATTTAGTATATACACAGCTTTCTTTTCTCATTCATTCTTGGATTTGTTAGAAAGTAAAAACTGTCCCAAATTCTGTTAGTGTACTCAAGGTTATTTATAATTACTCTAAATATAAATCTTGGCTCCTTTACAAGCTACACCTAATGGTAATGGTAATATTAACTGTTTCCTTGTAAGGAAACATTTGACATTCATGGAGTGAACAGCCAGTGCCACTGTCAGTTGAAATTTATAAAATCTTACTCTTAAAGCAATTTTTCAGGAAAATAGGTTTCTCAAGTTCAGTAACTGTTATTGCTCTTTCCAGTGTTGATGGGGTCTTTCCTTCCTAACCTTCCGAACACCCCCCCTCAATACTGGAAAGATCAATAACAGCTACTGGACTTGAGAAACATGTTTTCAGGAAAAATTGCTTTAAGAGTAAGATTTTATAAATTCAAACTGAAAGCAGTATTGACTGCTTTGTCAATGAATGCCAAATGTTTCCTAATAAGGAAACAGCTAATATTACTATTACCAATATTTTCTCTTTGTGTTACATGTGGTATCTAAGGCTTACTATGATCAAGGAGTTAATCAGTCAACATGTCTTTGACACAGAATAGGAAACCATAATATGTAAAGATTTTAATGTGTGAATATCAATTTAACAATTAAAAAGAGGAACCCACAAAAATAGAAAGAAAGAGACTATTCAAAAGTAAAATTACTTTTTACACCATTGTGCAGGATATTTTGGTAAACAATATATGAATAAGTTAATATATTCATAAAATTGTATGATGTCATTATTTACATTATTCAGACTATTGTCCTTATCTTTGTCACCATATTTATCACAACGTTTTGGTCATTGTATGCTCCTGAGCCAACCAAGCGTGGAAATAAATACAATATGGGAACCAGTAATAAAGAGTGCCAGAGAAAAGCAATGATAACAACAAAGTTGTAATATGAGCTCTGGTAAAAATGGAAGCTGAAGACATTAGGTTTATAATACCCAGAAATTCATACCCAGATGTCCACATGGCACAGTGGATAAAGGTGTTGGTTAGATCCAGTGACAGTACCCAAAGAGTGTGAGTTCAATACCCGGTAAAGGTAGTGGAGAACTTTCAGAGGGAAACTAGCAGGAGATAACTGATAACTGACACCCATCAAACATGGCATGTGGAACCAGTGATCGAAATAAAGGGTTCAGTTCGAAATTCCAACCACCTGAAGAAGGCCGAAGTGTACAATGGCTGAACCGTTGTGATGAATATGGCGCAAAGATGAGGACAATAGTCCGAATAATGTAAATAATGTACATAATACCTCATCTCAGAAATATAGACAGACTCTGTATGATGTCATGTTTGTCTGAATTTCTCAGATGAACTATTTTTACTAATATACATTGATTATTTTGAACTACTTTCATTTTCTTTGTTATTTTTATCACAGTATTTCAGCTGCTGTACCCACTAGTCTTGATTAGCATCACATTTGGTCAGGTAGTGATGGAATGTATGCTGGCTCAAGAAAGAAGTAGGTCAGCATCACAAAAATAATTGATGGTTACAAGTTATGATATTCACTTAGAAGAACACCAGATGTGTCAGAGGAATTCAAAACAACGTAGCCCTCTGGATCAAATAAAGGTTTCTGTTTAACATTCTTGGCAATTTACCAAATGTGTCAGACACTTGAGAAAGGCTGGAAAACACAGTGGTCAAAATGTGATAAAGAAAACAAGATTGAGTCAAGTAGCCTAAAAGAATTAATGCATCATATAAAATCCCTTAAAAGCATTAATTTTAATTATTCCCTGTTCAACTAATTCTCTTCTTCTTCTTCCTCTTCTGTGTGCCATGTCCCTTCAGGACATTGGTGCTCATGGCTCTCCACAACTTTCTGTACTTTGTAGCACTAAGCAATATTTGTCCCTTTACTATCTCTCCCAATGCCTGTTCTGTCAGACATTTACACAAGCTTGTTAGGTAGGTTACTTGATGTTTCCCTCTGTCCCTTTTGCCTTTAGTATGCCCTGTGAGTATTAAATTCTCTAAGCCCTCTTTCCTCATTATATGACCCAAAAATTTCACCTGCCTCTTTTAAGTAAAAATGTCACTTTTTATTTCCATTTTCCTTAAAACTTCCTTGCTGGTAAAATGCTTTATCCATGATATTCTCAGCATCCTTCTGTAGAATCACATATTGGTTGCCTCAAGTCTCATTTTCAACTGTGTAGAAATTGCCCAGCGTTCAGTGAGTCCCCCCGTTTTCGTGGGCGTTAGGGACCAGAACTGGCCATGAATAGTTATAATCTGCAAATACTAGTTGTGACCATACACTTAGTGTAAATTTTCTTTCATATGTACTATAACCGTTTTTAAATTATGCATAGATCAATACAACCATTGAAAATACTGTATAAAATATGTGTAACAAGACATAAAATATAGAGTTTAAAACATTTTCTAAAAACAGAACTGTGATGAAGCCCCCAAATTTAACATAAGCCACTTTTAAGACCCCAGCTGCAGCCCCTAACAAAGAACAAAGCCCAAGCACTATGCATGTTTTTGCACTTGTTTTTTACAATGAAGATGTACAATTCTGTCAATTTTTACCATAAACACGGACTGTTATATGTTTTAAGTCACTTAAATAACAGGAAAATAATACAAGAATATATTAAATATTTTCTATCAAAAAAATGTGAATTGAGAGAATTCTCAGCGAAGAATTTGTACATATGTTCTTCAGAAAAACATGCAAATTTTGGGGTTTCTGCAAATAACAACTACATATGTTCTAAAGAAAAATCCACAAATGTGTGAAGCCACAAATGCTGAAATGCGAATAGATGGGGGTCTCACTGTACTACATAGCAGTTGAGCATTCTTTTCTTTCTTTCTTATGAAATTTTTCTGTTTCTTAGTATTTTATTTAGTTTTTGCAAGGCATCTTTTGCTATTCCAATATGTCTTCAGATTTCTGTATCACATTTTCCATTTTCTGTTAAAATACTTCCTAGATATTTAATTTTGTGTAATTTTTTATTTTTAATTTGTAGTTCACATCTTGGCTTTTTTCTCTTGCTGACAACTATACAATCTTCTTGCAGCTGATGATTAGTTCTTTCTTCTTGCTTTCCTTTGTCTAAAAGTTTCTTTAGTTTTTCTTGTGTCTCTCATTGACACTGTCATCTGTATATCATGAGGTTTAGATTGTGCTTTCTGATAATAAATCCTGTTAAGGTCACCAGCTCCCTCACTGTAAATGTTGACTAAATCTGATCAGAAGACACATCCTTATCCTATGCCCCTTTCTATTTTTGTGTACTTACTAAATTCATTTTCTATTTGTATGTAAATGGTTTGTTCCCAATATAAGTTCTGGATTATTCTAACATCCTTCCCAAATAGATCTAGTTTCCATTGCAAGTTAAATAGATATTTGTATCTATCTCTGTGTTGTATAAATAAGCTTTTTTAAAGAAAAATAAATAAATAGGTTTGTCACATTATTAACCCTTTCAATGACAATGTTTTTCTAAACATATTTTTGAGCACTTTTTTTAATATGTAATATTTATTCATCATTTTTACAGTGCTGTTCATTGGTTCTTAAACATTTTGGCAGTGACCACCAAATCTTATCTTAATTTTATTTATCTTTTATTATTTTTTTAATCATTTCATCACAAGCAAGTTGATAATCTCACTAAGACACCATGGGTTACTGGGAATGAAAGAAAATGAGAAGACTTGTGAGGAGAAGTGACAATAAAAGAACAAGATTCAGGAAGACAGAAGATGGCAACTGATATTTCATTTAAATTTTTGAAGATCATCAGTGGGAGAGAAGCAATAAACCAGAAGAGAGTTCTACAGATGAGAAGTGTAAGAAAAGAAACTATTAAAATAGAACTTTACTTCGAGCTATTTCAAGAGTAAAGAAGGCCTAATTGTCAATCTAGTAGTATGCTTAAATTCATGCAGTCAGGTAGCAAAGAGAAAAACTCATTTGAACAAAAAGTGAAAAAAATAATATTTGATGCTGAATGTGTCTTGTGTATAAATGTTACTAAGATCAAACTGCAGAAGTTGGCAACAGTGCATAAACACTGTATTTGTCATCCTATAAGATGAATAAACAAGTTGCTTCTATTTCTTAAGAGTATTTTTTTTTAAGTTTCAGTTTATATCATATACAAATCTAAAGAGTCTGCAATGTTATTGGTCCTGACCTGGTATCTCAGCTTCAGTCAATTTCCAACTGCAGTAACATAGCTTCCTGCACCTTTTCTATAAATATCTTCATTGTAATTTTTCTGATGAACTTTCTTCTTTGGTACATCGACTTTACAAAAATAAACGCAGTATGAGGTCAGCAGCAAGGTCTCATCATCATTTTACAGTTGAAATGGCTAAATATAACTGTAAGTTATATGCTAACAGTTTCTTCTCTTATACTTCTCACTTATGGAACTCTCTTCCACCCTTTCCCTTTCCACTTTGATCTTCAAAATTTAAATGCAATGTCAATCATTATCTCCTGTTTTAATTCCTGTTCTTTTGTTGTTCTCACCACATTAATAATTCTTTTCTTTTTCTCATATTCTTTCATACTCCATAACTCCTTGTGTCTCAGTGGCTTTATTGTCTTGCTTGGGGTAAAAAGTTAAAAAAAAGAACATATATATTTATTAAAAGGTACACAAAAGTTTTTATCAAAACACAATTTCCAAAATCTGACCAAACAATTAATTTTTTTTTTGGAAGGGTCTTCTTAACTGTGCCAAGAACTTTCTAGTACCTACTAATATATATTTTTAAAGAAGTATATTTTATAAACTTATGTTGTATTTATATAATGAATTATTGTTATAAGTAATATACATTTTATTTTGTGTTCTGACTGAAAAGATTACTTTTATTGAGAAGGTGGAAAAATATCGTCATAGAACAACTCTTAACATTTAGCACTTTGCATCATTTATAAATATTACTTCCCTTTTTACTTTATTTGGAATCCCCTCAAAATATAGTATTTTATATGTTAGTTCTATATATTTGAAATTGTAGTAGCTTGACTCTCAATTTCAGTCGAGATTGTTTTAGGTGTTGCCATAGAATGACATGACTTCACAATCAAGAAATTCAAATTCAACTTGCATTGGCAGGACTAACATTTTGCTTTGTGAAAATAGCTACCTACAGAGTGCTAATAGTTAATAAGCAAATTTAGAAGCCATTGTTAGCTAGTTCATGGGTGTTCAATGGATGTGACCTTGTGTCAATGTTTACTTGTTCAAAAAATGTCAAAAGAGATTAGATGATTTTTATATCTTTTGAGTTAATTTAAGAATATGAATGAATGCATACCTTTCCATGCCAATGACTGCTACACTACAAGCAGATATTTTTAAGTACAATGATAAACATGTTGAACTAATAAATGTTTGCACTTTCCTTTTCAAAAATTACATGTTTAAGTCATGAACACCTACAATAAACAGCTCATTGAACATTTCACATTTTAAACATTATTAACTGGACAAAGAAATGATAAATCCAAATCAATTATCATAAGAATAAATGATATCCAGTTTCTCTTCTGAAAGGAAAAACAATATTCTTTGGTTAAAATGGTAATGAAATCATTAAATGCAAAACAGATTTGACATCTATGTTTCCAATCTTCCTAATTTCCTTGAACAAATCCATTACTAATAAAATTGGTTCACTTCGAAAAACTGATGAAATGATCAAGCATTCAATTTTCTTTTTTTGAAAGGGGTTCTTTAGTTGGGTGGAGAAATTTTCAGTTTGTGAAAGCAAAAAGGAATATGTTAAACCATTACAGTGATTTTTTTGTCTTATGGTGGCAAGAAGAGAAAATAACTCACCTTTGGAGTAGATGTCAGCTGATTGTACAGATAAGGCTTGTTCAATCAAGCAGTCAGCAAGATCAACCTGAACAGATAAAAAAAAGAAGCTTGAATTAACAGGAAAATGTACAAGGCAATGGTTGAATGTTTAATTTTGTTTTAATCATTTCACCCCAGGCAAGGCAACAATGCCACTAAAACACAGGGGGTTACAGGGAGTGAATGAGAATGAGAAGATTGAAAATGGGGTGGAATGAGGAAAGGGCAAAAAAGGAACAGGGTTCAAGAAGACAAAATATGCCGATTGATGTTGCATTTAAATTTTTAAAGATTGTAGTTATCAGAGAAGCAAGAAATCAGAAGGGAGTTACACAGGTGGGAAGTGCAAGAAAAAACTGTTAGATTAGAAATGATGGTTGCATCTGACTAGTTCAAGAGTAAAGTGGTGAAACCTAGTTGCCAATCTAGTAGCACACTTAAATTCATGTAATCAGGACACTAGAAAAAGAACTTTAGCAAACAGGCAAACTCAGAAGACAAGTAGCCAGCCATACATATATCTTATTTGGTGATATGAGATTTTTATTTTTTTTAGTCTTCACCCCAGGCAAGGCGACAATCTCACTAGAATGCAGGCTGTTACAGGGAGTAAATGAGAACAAGAAGATTGAAAAAGGGGTGGACTGAGGAAAGGGCAAAAAAGGAACAGGGTTCAAGAAAATAGAAGATGGCAGTTGACATTGTATTTAAATTTTTGAAGATTGTAGTTATCAGACAAGCAAGAAATTGGAAGGGAGTTCCATAAGTGGGATTCCTTATTAAAGTTATTCCAAATTGCTATATTCATTATTATTATTATTATTGGATGTATCATGGTACTGTTGTTGTGTACCAGGGAAGATACTGTCTGTCAGGTCAAAAAAGGACCTCAGACAGTACTTTTCAAAGCATGCTTGCTGTACCAATCATATAAATTTTTTTGTAGTCTCTGCAAAGTGTATTTTAAACAAAGTATTTTCTGATTTTTACATTGAAACACCAGTTAAGCAATGTTGAGTCTGGTTAGTGTCTAGTTAAGCATCATCAAGCCTGATTAGTACCTAAATGGGTGATTGCTTGGGAATACGTGTTGTAAGCTTGAATGTGTAAGTAATAGATAATGACTTGAAATTTTTAATTGGAGAGCTGAATTCCAATTTCTGTTTGGTTTGTTATATTCACTCACATACAAATATCCTTAGAAAAAATATCCTTAAATTTATAGGAACAAATATTTAACACTGCCCCTAAGCTAAGGGTTAATTAGTAAAACTTGTACCATTAAATCATTATTATTGCCCCACCACCAGCACCACCACCACCACCACCAAAAAGAATTCGTACAATCTAAAAATATTTTTTGGCTTTAAATAAACTGCAATGGGTTGATAAGCCATAGAAAATGAATGAATCAATCTATCGGATTATAAAGCATTGGTATCATTATAGAATGATTCTTTTGAACTTGTGACAACATTTTAGCTATCATCCCCTTCGATTTCCTCAGGTATGTATCATATCCAGTACTCTTTAGGAAAGTTTGGACAGAGTGCTTTTTTCATTCAGTATCATAAGGCTATATTTGATTGTTTAAACATTTTACAGCATTTCTATCAGATTTTTAAAAAAATATAAAGCCCTTTACTTCATTCTGTGTATCATAATCCTTTGCCTTTTCTTAAGCCTGTCCTTAATGGCCTTCAGTGATATTTTAGGATTTATAATTGTTATCTTTTTCTTTACTCCTTTGCTTTCCCTTCTGAACTGATATTCTCATCTACTGCTTGAGTTAAAGGATAAGAGCATTATTCAATCTGTAGATCAAGAAGTACAGATATCAGTAAGGATGTAAGTCTGAAAGACTATATTTGTACAATAACCTTCATACTAATCTAAACAATTCATTGCCATATTATCTATCTATCTATCTATCTATCTATCTATCTATCTATCTATCTATCTATCTATCTATCTCAGTCTGTTCATATCTATCTATCTATTTGCACACACACACACAAACACACACACACACATATTCCATAACTAAAAATTAAAATGCAAAATGAAAAAGACACAACATGAACTGGTGCGTGAAAATATGATATTTAAAAATAAACCCTGATATATCATGTGAAGATGTGATATTGGAAAAAAAGATGAAACTGATAGAGCAAAAAAGAAAAACTCTTTAATAATGACCCAGGAAAGCCAAAAATACTCAGGCATATTTTGTTTTGTAAGTATAATTCTTTTTTTGTTAGTGAATATTACATCAACAATATTTTTGAGATTAACAATAATTTTTCTAAATAAAAGTTCTACTACTTAACACATAGATGGGGGTGATGGATTTATACCTTTCCCAAGGGTATTTGTGCATAAGTCAATGTAAAAACTTGACTGGAATTCAAACTCAGCTCTTCAATTTCTCATTCTGATTCACTATTCATTACACCCCCTGCATATCCTTGACATTCAGGAAACAGTAACAGAACCATATGGCTAAATTTGAATGACTGCTGTTGGTTAGCCTTCATAGCCTAATTAGTAAGGCAGACTTGCAAGGACAAAAATCTGAGTTTGAACAGTGTATTCTTTATTTTTGATCCACACTCAGGGCTGGATTTAGATGAAGAGAGACCCTAGGCTATTCCACTTATGAGGTCCCTCCAAATCCCCCATTCTCATGAGTAAAAGAAAATGGAAGAGTGTTAAATTAAACAATTTGAAAAAAGTCGAGGATGATGATGGGTGTTTAAATTTCCACAGTTGACAATTCCTTCTCTAAAGGATATAAGATGTTATTGTTAAATACAGTATGTGATTGAATAAATGCATGAATGTTAAAATTAAAAAAAATCTATAAAGAAATCAATGCCAGCAATGAGTTATCAGCTTAGGACATAATTATTCTAAAATGAAATGTAAGGAAAATTATGGAAGGTTTGTTTAGAGTCTTACACAGCATGTGTAAGAAAGGCCTATGATAGTGTCAGAAATATTATACACCTTGGCTGGAGGCCCCTAGATTTTGAGGCCCTAGGCTTCATCCTGCTAAGCTTTTAGGTAAATCTGGCACTGTTCACACTACTTATCAACAATTGCAGAATAATGATTTGGATGTTGCAATATAAAGCAATAGAAATTAAAATGAAACAAATAATAATAATAGTCATCAAAAATTAATAATAAGCTATAATGTTTCACAGAATTGCTTTCACTCTTTTAATATTACCTGATAACTAAATTTTTTGAAGCAGTCAAAGTTATCTTCCTCACAGTTTAATAAACAGATAATTTCTCATAGAGTCGGAATAAGTGAGACATAACTGATTATGTTTTTGTACATATAGATTACAAGATAAAGATGATAGTGGGAGGAACAAAATTGGTCATGAGGTATGGTGTGAGTCAGTACTGGTATAAATATAACTCAAAATAGAGAGAAAAGTTGTGCATGTCAAAAGGGGGGGAGAAAAGGAAAAAGGATCATTTTTCACATACCTCACACTGCTCCTCACCATCCTGCATGTCATCATCAAGAAGAAGGGCTTGTCGAGTTTTGAACTGCCTTCTATAACGTTCTCGAAGAACACTCTGGTAATGTGCCTGCTTGGAAGCTATCATATGTCGCTTGGGAAATGGACGGATTTTCTCAAAAGCATTCTAAAGATTAAAAAAAAAAATTGGAACAATGAAACAAACCCTACTCTATGTTTAAAAGCAAAATAAAATGATTAATAAAAGATGGAAATGTTATTACAGTGATTATCTTAGATGTTTTACAGTAAAAAAATATAAAAACAGATTTAGAAAAAAACAAACAGATAATGGTCATAATTGTCTAGAAAAATACATAGGCTATTTTGTATACTGTAACATTTTATTATCATTATGGTCATATGTAACTCTTTCATGACCACTTGATCTAATATCTTTTCAGTGGAGATGAATAGTATATTTGATTTTATTAATTTTTAATTAATTTTTGTTGTTTAAGGAAGATCTTAGTCACAAGCTATTTCTTCCAGGTATATACTATCTCTTTGGATTCAGATTAGGACAAGATTATAGTTTATTTGTAAAGCAGGGGAGAATAGTGAAAGCGGTTAGTGAGTGGCCACTGGATAATGATAAAGCAAAGCTCTAGAATAATTTATGTCAATCGGGAACACATTGTATAATCAAATTTGATTGAAATTTATCATTTTAAAATAAACTAACTTCTTTATATGAAGCACATTAAAGAAAACTTGGATGTACATATTTTTAATTAAATTTATAGGAACAAATATTTAACACAACCAAACAATAAATACAAATGAATAATTCTTTTGCTTGCTTCTTTTTTATTCAATTTATCCATTCTCTTCAATTTGACCTATTCATGTTGACCATAAAATCTTATATATGTATATATATAAAGTTGTAGCCTCTATTTGCCTCTTTGTTTGTTATCAAAGTCCTATTAGGGTTTGGGCGATAGACCCCATAACCATATATATTTTGACAATACACTACCGAGGGTACTTAGATAAGTATATTTCATTTTGATCAAAGGGGGTCCACGCCCCCTACACCCGAAAATTTTTCTTCACTTTGATATATATTAAATTTAAATTTGAACAAGGGAATGATTCTTAATGTACTTGGATAATTATATTTCATTTTGATCAAAGGGGTCTCTGTGGGGCACAAACATCCCACTGAATATTTTTTTCTCTTTGATTTAAATTAAATTTAATTCTGATCATCCAAAATATCCAAAATATAGAAGGAGAAAGACAGAAGATGGAGGTCACATCGGCAAGATCAAAATGAAACAATATGGATGTCAAGTTGAACAATAAATCACCAATCAGTGGTTAATGCCTTACAATACATATTTGTTGCAACAATCCAACTCTTATATCAATGATAAAATATGCTCATCAATTCATTCAATCAAGTATTGCATCAACTACATATCAAAAGAGTCAGATCAAGCTGTTTTGCACCCCTCCACTGAAATTTTTTTCCTTTTGATTTAAATTAAATTTAAATTTGAACAAGGGAATGACTCTTATCCAAAATATAGAAGGAGAAAGCCAGAAGATGGAGGTCACATTGCCATGATCATTGAGTAATATTGAAATGCATCATTTTTCTCCACAAATTATAGCAATGATTTAAAATCAACCATCATTTTCTTACAAAAAATGTGTGACACACAGCAGGGCATGGGTAATTCAGCTAGTTAATTATAAAAATTAAAACAAAACCTAGTATTAATTTACTTAATAATTATTTACTAAATAAACTGAACAAACTTTTTATTCAACCTAAGAATAAAATCCAGTATTAATTACAAATTTATAAAACATCTATTATTAATTATGAATTTCTACCTATAAACTATTAATAGTCACTGTTCCAAGATTAGGATGGGGGACATTAGTAGGTTAATCTTTAATACTTTTATTAAAATAAGAGCTAAAAAATCATAATTACCCAAGTGTATTAAGTAATACTTCTATCATTTAGTTAACACAAAGAGTATATATATATATATATATATATATATATATGTGTGTGTGTGTGTAAATATTCTCAGATAGAGTGTATCTGTAGAAGAGACAAAATGACCTTCTTCAGGTGGTTGGAATGTCGAACAGAACCCTTTATTTCACTCACTGGGATAGACTGTTCTAGTTCCACGTGCCATGATTAATGGATGTCAGTTATCAGCTATCTCCTGTTAATTCCCCTTTCCAAGTTCTCCACTGCCTTAACCGGGTATTGAACTCACACTCTTTAAGTCCTGTCACTGGATCTAACTAACATCTTTATCCATTGTGCCATGTGAGCTTGAGGACCTCTGTGTATGAATTTCTGGGTATTATAAACCTAATGTATTCAGGAACCATTTTTATCAGTGTTCATATTGCAATTTTTGTTGTTATCATTACATGTTTTACCAGAGCTCATATTGCAATTTTTGTTGTTATTATTGCTTTTCTCTGGCACTCCTTATTACTGCTTCCCATATTGTATTCATTTCTATGCTTGGTTGGCTCAGGAGATTTTTGTGGCCTAGCATATGTGCAGATTCCTTAAGTTTACAAATGGTGTTTTTTGTCTAAGATCTCAACCTGAGCCCACAGAAGGCGGTGATCTCCCTTTTCTCTCCTTATCACCACCAATGGTGAATATATACATGGAATACTTTGAGGAAATGGCATTTGAATCTATATCTCTAAAGCCAACCCTATGGCTAAGGTACGTAGATGACACCTTCATACTCTGACCACACCAAGAAGATGCTCAGGTTTACTGGACAATGTGAACTCAATAAGACCTTCGATACAGTTCATGATGAAGAAGGAGAGTAACGACACACTCCCATTTCTGGATGTTCTAATATCTTGAACAGAACATGGGTTCAAGATATCCATATACCGTAAACAAACATTCACTGGACAGTACCTCAATTTGAACTCCCACCATCCATACAGTGTAAAGAAAGGGATCGTCTGCTGCTTACAACACCAAGCAAAAGTGATAAGTGACGACCCAGAGACATTAGATAAAGAATTGGTCAGTATAAGTAGTACCCTACAATGTAACAACTGTCCTGGGTACATAGCAGCAGCCCTAAAAAACTGGGATAGGCAGGTACAAGAGGAGGACAACAACACTCAGAAAACAGTCTGCCTGCCTTATATGAAGGGGTTATCAGAGAAAATAGAAAGGATCTGCGGTCCATATAACATCAAGACAACCTTCAAAAGCTGGACAACACCTTGCAGATATCTCTTCTGAGTAAGACCCCGGATAGAGGAGAACATGACTAAAGACTGTGTGTATGCTATCCCTTACAGCTGCGGAAAGAAATAGAAAGGAGAGACAGGCTTCCCCCTTAAGGTAAGGCTTCAAGAACACTGGAAAGCAGTAACACATAATACCTCATCTCAGAAATATAGACAGATACTGAGACAAAAGGAATAAAAAAGACAAGAGGAAAATTATACATTACCTAAGTATAGTTTTCCTCTTGATTTTTATATATATATATATTTATATATATATATATATATATATATATATATATATATAAATGCTATTTTTAGTGGGTAGACATTTTTGAGTTGACTCCACTGAAGGTCTCAATCTGATAAAGGAAGTATATTGGTCCTGAAAGTCATACATGTTTAGTGAAAAGCTCAATGCCAAAACATTTCAAACCTCATCAGGAGTATGATGAGAAGGAAATAATAACCTCCATATATTTAGTTTCTTCATGGACTATACCTTGCACATATACAAGCATAGATATGAAGAGATGGGCACATCCTAAATTAATTTTACTAATAGAAAATAGCATTCCTGTTTTCCCTCCTAAGGCCAGTGTACTGATGATGAGAATGGCTATGCCAGTGACAGAAGTATTCACAGTTAGGATTGAATGATCAACATCCTCTTCTTTGTGTTCCAAGAAATCAGACTCAAGATAAACCTTTCTAAAATAGAAATTATGATCTGGAATTGCAATGAAAGTAGTGATGGTATATACCCTGATTTGATAGTGAAAATTCAAAATATGGAATTAGTAGTCAGTCAGTCAATTATGTGCCATGATACATACTTAGACGATCATGTATCTTTCAATACATGACTGACAAGGCAGATTTTTTCTGCAGTAGGTTGCCATTTCTTTCTGCGGTGCGCCAGTTGCCATCCAAGACTATAGAATTTGGTCTCTCCTGCTATTTACTCATAGCAGGGGGAGAAGAAGAGGATTCATACTTTTCCCAAGAGTATTAGCATGTAAGTGAATGTAATGGATTCAACTGAAATGCGAACCACTATCCATTACTCCAGATTTCTAACCATTATACCACATTGAAGTGCCCATGTAGAATTAGTAAATGCTGAACAAATATCTTGGAATATGGATCTGTTATAAAGAATTTAGTATAGAGATAAGTTGTACAAAGGGTAATTTACTCAACTCTGCAATTTGCTACAGAAGTAAAACATTAACCTTTAAATTTCAGTCATGTTCTTAAATAGCCTCCTCAGATTGAAACTTTCATATGAATGTCATGCATGATGCCAAACCTGTTTAGAAATATCTAAACTATCAGCTGTATACAACTGAATTCTCAGATTTATGGTTAAAGGTGGCTTTGAGTAAATGAAGTCTACAGGTATTAATGAGGATCATCTTTTTTCAAAATCTTGTTAACTGGCACTACAGAACCAGAAACAAAGAATTGTATCAAATAATAGAAACCATATCAGTTGAGGACTTAGCAACAATAGCAGTAACAACTAAAATGGATATCGCATGAAACTTGAAAAGAAAATAATGACATAATTAAGATGATGGTATTCCACATTATAATCTGCTTCAAATTAGAACTCTTTCTGATTCACTCTGTTGGCTTGATGTAAAAGCTAAGAAAATAAAACCAACGATAAAAAAGTCACCCTCTGTGCAGGGACTCTGAGCATCACATCTGTCCTACAAAATGAATCTCATCAAAAAATATACAATAACAATGTAAAAGAAGCCAGTCACAAATGTTGCCACCAAAGAAAAAAAAATGTGTTCATGATCCACTAAATTTGCTTTTAAGAGTGCTGCTTATAAACAACTGACACCAATTTGCAATGAATGGTAAGCATGAACTAATCCCCCACTGGCCTCTCTCAACATCCCCACCATGATCTCGGTCAATTGACTTGACACAGGCTTCATCTCCAGGCTCTACCAAATCTACCCTTCTTCCAAGTTATTTCCCTAGTCCACAAAGAGACATTTCACTCACATCTTCTGTATCAGCAATACAAAGAATTTTATATTGACAATTCTTGTCTGCTTTTCCTTTCACTTCACTGACAATACTTGTTGTTTCTCTCATGCTACCATACATTTCAAACAAAAGGTTAGGAAAGAAGCCTCCATCAATACTTGAAAGAGCAATAACAGTTATTGAATTTGAGAAAACTATTTTCCTGAAAGAATTGTTTTAAGAGAAAGATTTTATATATTTCAATTGAAAGTTACACTGGCTCCTTGATCAATGATTGTTGAATGCTTCCTTATAAGGAAGTGACTAATATTATCATTATTAGAGGTATTAGAAATTTTCAAAGATATTGTTTGTGTTACTGTAAATGGTGTGTAAATTCCATTGTAAATGTGCATGAGTTTCTGAAAAGTAGAACTATGAATTTGTTTATGTCCGCACTTACTAAATCCCAAACAAAAAAAATTCAGTGAAAAAACCTTACAGAAATACCTTGTTAGTAATTTTTAATGAAACATTCACATACACACAAACACACATATATGTTATGTAGGAATAAAGTGTTGCTGCCGACACTTGAATTTGAACATAGATCGCCAGTTAGCCAACACAAGTAATCCTATTATTGAATTAAGTAGACCATGTGATCATAGAGGAAACACACATATGGGAGGTAGCATGTGTCTAATTGATTGCTATTTCTATTCTATTACTATAGAGATTGTATTTCTAGTCTATCCTTTATTACTATACGGACCGCTATTCTCTACTCTATTCACTATAATATTGCTCTATTCAGATCACTATATGAATTACTGTTTGAGCAAGTACTATTAGTGCAAGATTATTCAAAGGTGTCTGACATCAGTATTGTTCAATGGCATACTATAAGTTGTATCTGCAATTACAAAGTCTCTACTACAACGATCATTAAAAAAGTGACAGCGAGTATTTGTCGACACCCCAAAAATATATATTGGGATCAAATATAGATTAGAATCCGAAAGAATCATAGGATAAGGAACAAATAGGAAACATTTATAAATTTAACATGTTTTGCTTTTATTTAAGCTTCATCAGAAATTTTTCTGAAATTCAAACTAACAGTACATTTGTCTTCTATAATTCATTTCCCCCCAAATTCTGATGAAGCTTAAATAAAAGCAAAACATTAAATTTTATAAACTTTCCTATTTGTTCCTTATGCCCTCTTACTGTGAGTTAGCAAGCAAGACTAGCCAAAAAACAAAAATTGTAAAAACAGAAAATTATTCAGATAATAGCATCCATGAAAACACCTATGATACTGAGGAAAGTGCTGGAATATCAAGGAGGAGACTGTCACTTAATATCTGGGGTAAACTAACAGTTATTTTTTTCTACTCATTGACATAATAATAATAATGATAATAATAATAATAATAATAATAATATCCACATTCCCCCTCATGGCTTATTGTGCTTGAAGGTTAGGCAAAGGTTGCACAATAGTTCTGTGATTAAAGTTCAAAATTTCAAGTGGTTGCAACATAAAATATATAATTAATGATGATAAGATAAAATGTAAACTGCTAAAATTTCCAACTTTCTTTGTCTATTGTTTGCAATAATGCCAACTCAGTACATTAACATAGGGTGTGATATATTTCTTTAGGCATAACAGGCTCCAAGGGAAAATCATTTCAAATGAAAAACATTTTATAAGAGAACGCATGCCCTTTTTACTGAAAAAATTCTTACATTGAATCTATCAAATATAGCAAAAACGAATTTATATTTTTGGTTTCTGTAACTTTCTATTGGGACTTAAATTCCAGATAGTTAATAGTCTCATGAGATTTATTGTGGAATGCTATGAATAATAGAATAATAATAATTAAATAATGAATAGTTTGGATTAAACAATATATAATGATAAAGTTGTAATGATTGAAGAATAAAGACATTGTTATATTTCTTCTTATTCTATTAGAAAACAAATGGGTGATCTTACAATGGCCCTAGTTAAAGTTGACTATGAATATAATAGCTTCTTACTAAATCAAGCCTGTCAAGAAATTTAAACATCATAGAAGAATCTGCAATGTTATTGGTCCTGACCTGGTCTCTCAATTTCAGACACTTTTCCACTCACGTAACATAGTTTCACTCTGCCTTTTCTATAAATATTTTCCTGGTAATTGTTTTGATGACTTTTCCTTTATGATACCTAGACTTTATGAATTGAAGCATACTACTAGATTGGCAGTAAGGTTTCATCATTTTACAGTTGAAATGGCTAGATGTAACTGTAAGTTCTATGCTAACAGTTTCTTCCATCGCATTTCTCATTTGTGGAACTCTCTTCTGGCTTCTTGCTTTGCAGTCAAGTTTGATCTTCAAAAATTTAAATGCAATGTCAGTCCTACCTTCTTATTGTTTTTTTTTATTGTCCTCTTTCTTTAACAGTATATTTTTCTCATATTCTCTAACACTTAATAATCACTTGTGTCTTAGTGGCTTTATTGCCTTGCTTAAGGTGAAATGATTAAAAAGAAAAAGTGTTTCAATAGACAAAATCTAAAGTGGCCTCCCATAAGCAAAACAATGTATTAAGGAACTGGAAAATTTAATTCAAAATAAAGATAAGAGTGCTGAGCTGCTATGTGATGCCAATCCTATTATATGGCAGTGAATATTGGACAATGTCCTAAAAGATGAAGAAAAGATAGCTTTACAGAAGGATGCATAGACCATGTGAACAATGAGAAAGTTTTAAGGCAAATGAAAACCAAAAGGACATTTACATTTAGAATGACTGAAATTTCTGTGAAAAATAATGAGAAAAGAAGGTTTGGAGCATTTGATGCTCAGAGAATATAGTGAATATCAAAGGACCTACTTAACAATTTTGTAATGAGAATTGGTCGGTCAACTTGTAATGAGTTGGTCCAAAGTGAGTGGAGGTGGGCAGGGGCAGGAACTGTGATTGGTAGCTGGCTTGTTGGTGTTTTGCATAGGTGAGTTACCAAGCTCTATGTAAAGGGCTGGAATGAGAAGGAGGGCAGTTTTTTTTCAGTCTCAGAAGTGGAGACTGTGTCCGTCGCTACGACAGCAGGAGAGAAAGAGACGAAATCATTTATTTTTTCGTGACACATTCCAACACAAGCTATTTCGGCATTTACTTTGTCTCTAGCAAGATGGCGGAAAGACCGTTCGACATAAAACTGATCTCCAAATTCAGTGGTGATATGAGTGGACAGTCTGTGGTTGAATGGATCGAAAAAGTGGAACTGGTCTGCGAATTATGCGAGATCACGAAGATTGAACGGATTCTTCCACTGCGATTGAAAGGCGGTGCCCTTGCTGTGTATAGGCAGCTGAGCAAAGAACAGAAAAGTGACATTGAGCAAATAAAGCACGCTCTACTAACCGCGTTTGGAACTGACCGTTCGTGGCCTATGACCAATTCCAGGCGCGGCGTCTGCGACCTGGCGAGACAGTAGACGTATATTTGGCGGAATTAAAGAAGCTTGCCGTACCGATCGCACCGCTTCCTGAAGAATGGATGACCTGTGCCTTCGTGTCTGGATTGCCTAGTCATGTTAAGCAGATACTCCGTGCATCATCCAGAATGGAAGACATGACGCTCAATCAATTGTTGACCAGAGCCCATGCTATCATGATCGCCGGATCGCTGATGAACCAGTGGCCGCAGTCGTTCAACCAATTCAAGTCAAACAGAATCCGACCCCAGCCATCTGTCGCCATGGCAATGTCACCTGCTATCGGTGCTCTGGGCCGAATCATTTTGCCAAAGACTGCTGCTATCAACGCAAAGAAATGCGCAGCGGGTCGGCGCGAAAGGCACGTTTCGATCTACGATGTTTCCAATGTCATAAAGTAGGTCACATTGCCTCTAAGTGTCCGGGAAATAGAATGGGGGATGCGACGTCAGCCGGTCTCTTCTCCGCACCGAGCATGAAAGAGGCGCTCCCTGTGATTAAGGTGCGCATCAATGGAATAACGCGTACCGCTTTAGTAGATTCGGGCTGCTCTCGGTCACTCACGAACGGTTCGATTTGTCGACAGTGGAGCAGACAAAAGATGGACGTACTAACGGCTGATGGAAAAGCTCTCAGAAGCCGGGGAGTTGGAAACATCAAACTCACTATCAACAACGGTAACCCCATTACAGTCAGCGTGTTGGTCGTGGACAGCGCGTTATTAGGTTTTGATCTGCTCCTTGGGATGGACATTATTAAGGAGCTGGGCGGCGTACGCATCACAGAGGCGGGCGAAGTCGAGTTTTCTGATCCGCCCATCTGTGCTGCTTTGAGGATTAACGAACCTGACTTCAGTGCAACTTTCGACCAGCGCAGACGCGTATGGACCGCAACGTGGAAGTGGGCGGGTGGACGAACGCCCACGCCACTGAAAAATAAAATAGCCGAGTACCCGGTTCCAGAGCATATCAGGAGCGAATACGAAAATGAATTGCAGCTTTGGATAGCAAACGGTTGACTTGCGCCATACCCCGAGGAGGAGTTAGGGCTGCCTCGAGGACTGATTCCGTTGATGGCAATAGTGCAAGAGAATAAGAAGAAAGTGAGACCGGTCATGGACTACAGGGAATTGAATACGTTTGTAGATGCATATACGGCCAACGCGGACGTTTGTGCCCAGAAATTGCGGGAATGGCGACAACAAGGGAGCAATGTGGCCACCCTCGATTTAAGAAGGGCCTACCTCCAAGTCCGAGTCCACCGATCACTCTGGCCCTTTCAGACTGTCATGGTAAAAGGACAGAGATATTGCCTCACTCGATTGGGATTTGGTCTTAATGTGGCTCCAAAAATCATGTCAGCGATTATGAATGTGGTCATGTCACAGGATGAGGAAATTCAAAGGGCAACATCATCCTACATTGACGATGTTTACGTCAATGAAAACATGGCCTCTTCAACGAGGGTTAAGGAACATCTGGAGCACTTTGGCTTGGTGTGCAAGGCCCCAGAGCCGCTACAGGATGGAGCGAATGTACTTGGACTATACGTCAGTAGTGATGGAGAAAAACTGCGTTGGAGGCGAGGTAGCGACGTCCCGGAAGTCCCGCCAGTGATCACTCGTCGGAGTACCTTCTCCATGTGTGGGAAACTGGTAGGCCATTTTCCCGTATGCGGTTGGCTCAGAGTGGCGGCAGCAGCCATAAAGCGCCGCGTAACTTCTGTTTCGTCAGGATGGGATGATGAGGTGCACGACGTTACCCTAAGATGCATGATAACTGAAACTATGGAGAGAGTGATGCAAGACGATCCCGTGCGAGGTGACTGGTGTGTTAAGGGGAACGAGCTCACCGTTTGGGTGGATGCCAGCTCGTTGGCCATGGGTGTCGCCCTTGAGGATAACGGGTCCATCATAGAAGACGCCTGCTGGTTACGACCTGAAAATGATGCACGACACATAAACCTGGCTGAACTAGATGCCACTCTGAAGGGGGTTAACCTGGCGCTCCAATGGCAAGCAACAGTGCTACACATCGTCACGGACTCAGCATGCACTCAGCGTTGGATATCAGATGCACTTAGCGGAAGAGCGCGACTGACCACCAAGGCATTGAGCGAGATGTTGATACGAAGGCGGCTCACCACGCTGATTGAAATTATCAAAGAGTACAACCTGTCTGTGGATGTAGTGTTAGTTAAATCGGCAGTCAACAGAGTAGATGCATTGATTCGCGTTCCGCAACGTTGGTTGGCTGCTGCTCGGAAAGAGTCTGAACCTCTGCAGCTGCCGTGTACGGCTTCTGCACTCAGTATGGACCTCGAGCGGATCATGAGCATACATGAACAGTGTGGGCATCCTGGGATTAAACGGACGCTTTACTTCTCGAAGATGGTCGACCCGGCAGTCAAAAAGACGGATGTTGGGACAGTAGTGCAGAGGTGCGAGGCGTGCCAGTCAATTGACTCGGCACCGGTGTAATGGCAAAAAAAAAAATTTGAGTACTACCCATGTTTGGAACAGGCTGGGGATAGATGTTACGCATGTTGGCAGCCAGCACTATTTGACTATTATTGACTGTGGACCCTCTCGCTTTGCCATTTGGCGACTACTGCACTGGCAGGACACTGCCAGCATAATACGTCAATTGGAGTCCATCTTTTACGACCAGGGGCCACCTGCAGAAATATTGACAGATAATGGTGCAGCGTTTTCTTCAGAGCAATTCTCGCAGTTCTTAAAGAAGTGGGGTGTGCGGCTTCGGTTCCGGTGCGCCTACGTGCCGGCGGGAAACGGCATAGTAGAAAGGAGCCACCGGTCTATAAAAGTGATTGCAGCCAGGAAGCGATGTTCGATTCCCGAAGCAGTCTATTGGTATAATGCGACGTCTAAAGACGGTGTTTCGCCTACAACAGCACCGGCTAACATGGTGCACGCCTATCACTTACGGCTGCGAGGCATTGAGATTGCAATGGCTCCGAGCGATGCGCAAGCTAAATACAGAATTGGTGACGTAGTGTGGGTTAAGACCCCGCACAGCAAGTGTATGGACAAGCTTAGAATGGGGCATGTTATCGAGATTATCAGCCCACAGTCAGTGCGGGTTGATGGCGTGCCTCGTCATGTTAAAGACTTGCGGCCAGTTGTAGGGTTAAAACCGTCATCAGATGATGAAAGTGACTCTGAAGATGGTGCGCGAGTGGTGTATTTAAAGTCGGATCCACTGAGTTCTACCTCAAACATCAGTACTCTACCTACGGACGTCAACGTGGCCAGCTGTCCAGAGGCGGATGGTAGCTCAACGGATGAGAGTTCATCCGAGGATGAGGACCCTGTCATCCCGCTCAGAAGGAGTGCCCGGCAGAAGAGGCCTGCCCTGAGTTGCACGGTGTGCGATCATGACAGCGAGACACGGGATGAATCTGGAAATCTGCCACCTCGGAGCAAACGAGTTCGCGCATGTGTGGTTATCCCAATATGTCAAGCATGCAAGTTGTATATATACGGACGCAGTCACCAGACAGACGCAACCATCTCTCAAACTGAGAAGCTTTGTGATCTTAAGATCAGGGGGGCGTGTAATGAGTTGGTCTGGTCAACATTGACAATCCTATGTAAAGGGCTGGGATGAGAAGGAGGGCAAGTCTCAGAGTGGAGTGGAGGAGAGAAAGAGACAAAATCATTTATTTTTCGTGACACATTCCAACACAGGAACATGAATGATTGGTAGCTGGCAAAATAAAGGTTTTGTGGTTGGTGTTTTGCATAGGTCTGGTTAAGAAATTAACACTAATTAAATTGACTCTAATCAAATTGAATATTTTATAGTCATTACAGCATCAGTATAATACACTTATTGCATAATTAGTTTGTCATTTGTGCCTACACTTATAGTAGGAGCTTCAGTACCTATCTGTCTGGTTAAAAGGCAATATAAACTTTCAAAATGGATTCAAAATCTCAAACAGTTGTTCTTAACATCCAACTAACTTTATCATATTTCAGAATGCCATTCCCTTTTTTCCAAGGCTCAAGATCAATCTTCTAACAGTTTGAATCTGGTTAATATTAACCATGAAACTATAAACTTTCTAATATGGACAAAATCTCACAAACTAACTGGCTGAGAATTCCAGATCTTAGACTTCTTACATTATCCCAAAATACATTGAATCTACTATCTGTAGATCTATCAATGATTCTGTTGGGTTGAACAATCCGTTTATATACAATTCAGTGAAAATGAATAAGATTTAATAAAAAAAAAGAAGATTTTTGAAATCTAGAATACATTTTCATCAACCAATTTTTAGCTAAGGATAACTTCATATCATATGTCACAACAATTTTAAAATGCAAGATTTATTAAAAAAAGAGAGAAATATAAAAATCAATATTTTATAACAAAAACAATAAAAACAACATGTGAAATGAATTGTTTAAATATCCTATATTTTAATCCTTTTTTCTTATATTTATCTAAAATGATTTGCCTTATTAATTAAGCACAGAAAATAATGACAAGGCAGAAGAGATTTTTTTAATCAATACTGTCATTCAGTCATAATAATTGTTTATTTGGGTAGCAATCCCTCTTTTATACAAGTTTCATTAAAGATGACTAACAAGGTACAGTGATTAAGCTTTACATATATATATATATATATATTATTATATTATTATATTGTTATTGTTATTTTGAGCAGCCAGTACTCAGAGTTATGTGAAACTTATAAGTTGATGTCTTTGATGATATGGGCATTTATACCCACTCACCTAACCTAAGATCTTAGACTAAGCTTAATGGTAATGGTAATATTATCTGTTTCCTTACACAAAAAAAATTGGCATTTATTGACCAAACATTCTGTGCTAATTTTGTTTTAAATTTATAAAAACTTTCTCTTAAAACATTTTTTCTGGAAAACTGCTTCCTCAAATACAGTAGCTTTTTTCACTTTCAGGCATTGATGGGACTTTCTTTCTAACCTTTTGTTTGAAGAACTGTCAACATATTGATTATGTCATTATTTTCTCTTAGAGTTACATGTGCTATCCATTTTAGTTGTTGCTGCTGTTGATATTCCTCAAGTGATGTGGTTTCTGTTATTTGGTACAGTTATTTGTAATTCTATAGCACCAGTCTATGAGGTTCTATTAAGGATGATCTTTCCAAAACCCACAGAGTTCACTCACTCAAAACCATTTTTATCCATTGATCTTAGAAAGCATTTGTAATCAGCTGAGAGTTTAGATATTTGTAAATGGGTTTGGTGCCATGCATCCATGTGAAAGTCTTGATCTGATGTTGCTCTTAACAGCAGGATTCAATTTTTCAGATTAATGTTTCGGTTTTATAGCAATTTGAAGAGTTGGGCAAAACAACCTCTAGTGCACACTATCCTATATTCAATTTCCTTATCTTCTATACTAAATTTGTTATAACTGATCCATATACCAAGGCAAGGCCTCATCATTTTACAGTTCAAACCACTGCTAGTGCAGCCTATTCTATATTCAATTTCCTTATCTTCTATACTAAATTTGTTATAACTGATCCATACACCAAGGCAAGATCTCATCATTTTACAGTTCAAACTACCTCTAGTGCAGCCTATTCTATATTCAATTTCCTTATCTTCTATACTAAATTTGTTATAACTGATCCATACACCAAGGCAAGGTCTCATCATTTTACACTTCAAACTACCTCTAGTGCAGCCTATTCTATATTCAATTTCCTTATCTTCTATACTAAATTTGTTATAACTGATCCATATACCAAGGCAAGGTGTCATCATTTTACAGTTCAAACTACCTCTAGTGCAGCCTATTCTATATTCAATTTCCTTATCTTCTATACTAAATTTGTTATAACTGATCAATATACCAAGGCAAGGTCTCATCATTTTACAGTTCAAACTACCTCTAGTGCAGCCTATTCTATATTCAATTTCCTTATCTTCAATACTAAATTTGTTATAACTGATCCATATACCAAGGCAAGGTGTCATCATTTTACAGTTCAAACTACCTCTAGTGCAGCCTATTCTATATTCAATTTCCTTATCTTCAATACTAAATTTGTTATAACTGATCCATACACTGAGGTACTTGAAGTCTTTAGTATTTACTAATTCCACATTCTGAATTTTTTATAATGGATTCAGCGTACATGCCATCACTCCTCTCATTCTGATTACAGGTGATTGTTTCTCTTTTGGAAATGTTTGTTGTGTCCACATAATGCATGCAACAACCAAAGCTGCTAACATGGGAAATACAACCAAATAACTAAATAAATGATACAGGCAATATCACTTGAAGTAAAGAAGAAAAAAATCATCCCCCAAAACCCCACAAATAAAATTATATTTCTATATATGTGTTGTTAAATAGTACTCAGCAGAATGGGGATAATTAGACCTTAGCAAAGGAATGTAATATATAAAAAGTACTCAACAATACTTGGTCTGCAATATTCATATACAAGAGCAAGTACATTTAAAATATACTATGAAATCTGTATGTATTCTATTATTTTGATTAAAACTTGTACCCAGATAGACAAGGTTTCCATTTCTGAGTCCCACTTGAATCCTTAGGGAAAACCATAATATATGGAGACAGAGATTGTTTCATTTGAATGAAAATGCTTTTCACAGTACTTATTTTAGAGTAAACTTTTTAAAATTTTAATTTGAAATAGTTCTGAGGTTTCTGTTTTCTTTTGGGCGAGGTTGAAGATTCTGAGACATTCAAGAATAATAATGTAATGTGAGTCATGGGAAATAAAGGTCTTGGGAACAAGGTAAGTGCTGCTTGTTCTTTTGGAACAGAGTATGACATGTTTTTTGTAAAACCTGTTTAAACATGATTGTTCTTAATCTATGAAGATTAAGATTTTCTTGGGAAAAAGAATCAATTTCTTTATTATTAAATGAATACAAAATCTTCAAATTTATGAAAGTAAAAAAAGTGAATAATAAAAATTAATATTTTATGACAAAAATGCTATAAAGAACAGATGAAATGCATTGTTTAAATGTCCTATATTCTAATTCTTTTTTCTTATATTTCTCTAAAAGGATTTGTTTAAAAATAAAACAGTATTTTCAGTTCCTCTCTTTTGTGTTTTTTCCTGCTATTTTCTGTTATAAATTAGGTTTTCCCCTTGAACTTTTTGTTCTCCATTTTGTTTTTATTATATTGAATAAAGTTTTGCTTTTAATCCAAATTTTAGACCAAGTAGAGAAAATAATTTATTACATTATTGAAAAATTAAAAAAGAAAATTTTAATCTAGCCATAAAAACACATTCTCAAAACAATATAGTAAGGGAACAAAGAGCCAAGAAAAAGAAGAAAATATTTACATCAAGCAGGTAAAGTGAAACAAGAAAAGAGAAATAAAAAAGTTAAACAGTTGTCATTCCTTACCATTCAGAGTTCTAATCTAGGAATAAAAAGGATGTGCACAGCAATTAAATAAAATAATTAATTAAAATATATGCCATTAAAAAATAAAGATAAAAATATCAGAAGGAATTATTTTTTGAATGTTTATTGACCTTTTTAAAACTGTCATGTCCATAAAAAAATAAATAAATAAAAATTAATTATAGTGTCAAAAATAATTATAATAAAATAATTATTACAATTATAGTTATCATTAATTCACTCTTTCTAAACCAATGAGAATTGAGCCCACTTTTCTCCTCTACACACAAACATGTGACATTCTCACTATCAGACAGGCAGACAACATGGACAGGTTGTCAACACATCAATGAAAATTTTGGCTCCTTTTCAGGCCATAATAGTAACATATATCTCTTAGCACTCAAAAAAAATTTGAAGTAAGAAAACATCAGATGTTTCTTATATTTTTCCAATTATTTGGACACTCATTACACACATCTATAAAAATCATGTGAGAAAGACTATACACTTTACTTACCCTTTATCTTATCATTCTGTCAGATTCTATTCCATTTTTGATCTACATTTGACCCCAAACCCTAAACCAAACTCATAATTTTGCTCAGTATTACTGTCTCTCATGTTTTCAACCCCATAACAACCAGATAATAAATAATATTTATTTTGTTGTTTCCATGTCTTGGTGTTTTCTGGCACCCTTAGTTCCAGAATTGTACTGAATTGTCTGTTTTGCCAGATCAACAAAAACCATATAAGAACAATTCAATGATACATTTCTGACTCCCTAATTATACATCTTGGGTATCTCTCCTTCATCATTGGCTGTTATAAATTATATTAAATTCTTATTAAATTCAATGCCACTTGTGACTCACTTGTGATTTAATCTGGCAATTGCCTGAAATTCAAATACTTCTTCATGATTTTGTCTGGATTAAAGAGTTGCTGAACCATCAGTTTGATGGAAAATTGGTGGTGCACCTGTATGTCTTTAGTCTTTTTCCTTTCAAGTTTAGTACTGAGTTGTCTTATTTAAATCCTTTTTCTTATTTACTTTTGGGCAGCAAGGTGAGACCGATCTGATCGCAGCTCACCAATGGAGAAATAAATTGACACCTTCTCTCTGCTAGGTTGGGCTGAGACCTTGAGCAAGTCTAAGCAACCCATTACTCCCCATGCCAGCCTACCATGAAACCAGCAGCAGCAGCAGGTTTTTGGATTGCAGTTGCTGAACACCGTCTACACCAGGCTGTTTGGAAGCTGGATGAGTTCTCCAGCAGAACCAGTACAGTTAGAATGTTACTGTGGGGCATTTGGCTAATGTCTCTTTACACAAATTCCCAAAAAGCTAGGACAGGATCTCAAGCCTTGAATGGCAACTTTCCTAGAGTTGGTGTCTCAATAAAAACACTCAGTTTACTTGGACTAGCATGAGTGTCTGTTGGGTAGCAGGAAGAGCACCTGGATTTGTAAAATCTTGCTTCAAATCATTATAACAAATCCTTTTTCAGGTAGGACCCACCTTGATTTGTGAAAGATTGATCCCAGTCTTGCCTCAACAGTTATGATATTATAATCTCTATCTATAAAAAGCAGGATGTGTGTGTGTGTAATGAATGTACGGCTGCAATTTTTGATGGATTTACACCAAAATTTACATGCACATGCTCCAAGTTAGCAGAATAATAGTGGAAATAATCAATTTTTTCATGCTTCTATGGCAGTTTTCATGTAGTTTGCAGCCATTTTGTACTGGCCAGAGTGAGAGCCAATAGCTGGCTGCCATGAATAGGCAGGAAGATTCTATTGGCCAGCATGAGAGCCAACAGCTGACTGATATGAATGTTAACTAGCATGCTAGCATGCAAAAAAATCGATAGCTGCATTCGTCACAAGTGGGAAAAATTTAAATCTGCATGGCACTTTACTCCAATTGGCTCATTCACTTGCTTAAACTCAATGTTGATTCTGATTCTGCAGACCTGGGTTGGGTTTGAAAAAGTATTTGTTGTTAACATTCTTTTTTCATTTGGTTTTTCCAGTTATGAGTCCTTTTTTAAAGCTGATCATTTTGTGTTCATTTTGTTTAGTTCGTTTTTCGTAACAGATTTAATATTTAGTATAAAGCTTAGAAAAAATTTGCAGTGTAAGATAGGCAAGAAGTAAAGCATGTAGCAACATCAGCACAGCAAAGGGCACTCCTTTAAAGGCAAGGAAGGGCAAAAATATTTTAAGTCAAGTGATAGCGATTGCTGTATGAGTCGTATGATTTTTGAATCAAGCACGGGCAACACCAGCCCATGCTGCTAGTGATGACTAACTGGAACTGTGGAATTTCAATAAATGCTGACAAGATTATCCATTACTTCATATTTCTGCTCTTCTCACTTCCTTTGCCAGTATCTTCTCTATCTCTCCCTTTACTCTTTCCAATCTTTGTTACCCATCCATATTTTATCAAAATGTTATACAAACATAGATTATTTACACTATTTACATGCTGACTATTGTCCTCATCTTTGTTGTCATTATCACAATATTTCATCTGTTGTGCCCTCTGGCCTTCATCAGCTGTATGTCAATCTGAATAACCTACAGGAAATTCTGAACTGAATTTAATCTCTGCGGGTAGACTGTTCTTGTGTCTATCTTATCTAGTTCTTATTTTTAGAATTGCTCCTCCTGTTTCCATTGAGTCCAAGTACACACAGCCTGGTTCAGGGATTCAATTTAGAATTACTATGTCAGTTTGGAATTCCCTGTAGTTATCTGGATTGACAAACACCTGATGACGGCTGGAAGGCACAACAGCTGAAACATTGTGATAACAACAACAAAAATGAGAACAATAGTCTGCATGTAAATAGTGTAAATAATAATGATTCCTCATCCCAGAAATTTGGACAGAAACATGGATTAGATCCATATTGTTGGTATGAATGTAAAAGAATGTAAATTGACATACACTTTTACATATTTTTTTAAAATTTTTGAAATGAACAAACAGATCTCTATAAGATAACAAACAATATAGAGAATATAATAATCTAAAGACGTTTTTGAAGTTTTGGTCCCAATTTTAAATAATTGTACTATGCTTTTTTATTTTGAATTCTTATCTTTAAGAAGATGCTCATTTTGTGTAAAAATGCTCTTATGCCTTTCTAGAATCACATTGACAATATGCATAAAAGGAATATGGAATGCACAATTATTTTCTATTGCATCCATTTTTAAAAATTTTTTTTTTGCTCTGTTTCTCCAGAGAATTTAAAATGTTTCTCCAGAGAATTTAAAATGTATCTTGAATTTAAAATGTATCTTGAATTTAAATGTATCTTGAATCTTTCCGTCCCAATTTGCTTTTCAATTTTTTGCTCATTGTCTCTGGACATACAACCAGCAAGCTTGTCTTTCTAGGTTATTCTTCCATCTTCCATCACTTCATCCTTTCTATATATATTTCTATATATTTATCTTTTTCTATATATTTTTCTTTTTCTATATATTTCTATATACTTATCTTTTTCTATATATATCTTTTTTTTATTTCACCTGGTTTTCTTTTTGTTTCGCTTTCTTACATCCTACCTTCCCTCTTCCACACACTCTTCCCCCTCCTTTTCTCCTTTGCATTTCCCAATTCCTTTTGACTTTATATTTTTAGGTTCTTCAGCCTAATTTAGAAGAGCTATAAATAAGGCAGATACTACACTCTGATCCAAGGTAGGTAGAAAAGCATAATTATTGTACATACAGACAAGTAGAATAATAGCATAGATTTGTGGTCTGAAAATTTAACTCATTCTACAGTATATCTAAAGTTATTATGCAAACCACATAAAGCTCAATAACTCAAAATTCCTTTGAACAATTTTTGTCAAAATTTTAAATGATTAATTGAGATGATTAATTTAAACAAAGCTTGAGTTAAATGTTTAGGTAGTTTCAACATGTTTTATTAAATTTATTGGATTTATTATAAAAACTGCAGTCTGAACTTATGCAGATTAAACTAATATTAATTTAAGGCCTTTGAAATCTAATAAAAAATATTTTTCTTTTTTTTCCATATATGTTGACACCTCTAAGAAATCTCTAAGGCAAACTCCTCTCAGTAAAGCAAATATTTTAAAGCTTCAAAATTGGGCCAAGAAATATATAGAATTTCTAAAGTAATTTTCATGGACAAATCTTGGATGACAGTTAATAGAACTGATGGACAGGCCAAAGGATGGATTTTATCCAATGCAGATGCACCTGTAGCTAAAAGAAAGCAGCAAAAGAGTAGAAATGTGATGATATAGGTTGGAATTGTCCCCAAATCACTGTTGAACAATTCAATGTCAATGAAGGAGTTAAACTGAACAGTGTTATTATGATTTCATGGATAAAAAACGGTACAAGTCCCAGCCTTGCAGTTTCAAAATGAAATGTGTATTTATGCCCAACAATGCTCCTTTTCATGTATCTAAGATTACCTGTGAACTTTTTTGTGTGTAAAATATTTACAGGCAAGAAGATAATGGAATGGCCACTATTAAATCTCAATTTTAATCTAATTGAAAATCTATGCTCAATTGTGAAGATTAAATTATATGAAGGTAGCAAACAATATAACAGCAAAGCAAACCTATGGGAAATAATTAAAACCATCATGTGGGAAATTGAACCTGCTGAAGTAAAAAATTTAACAAAGTTAATGGATAATAGATTGCTGGCTGCTATCGTGAAGAAGGTTCACTATATTAAAATGTAAATGCTTCAAATTCTTATCATATATGATTGTTACTTGTTCTGTTATAGGTGTTGATCAATTGTTGATGATTTTATTAATTTGTTATTGAAGTAAAGGGTGATTTTCTGGTTTTGCATAACTTCAGATGGCAGTTTTTATAATAAATCCAATAACTTTAATAAAACATGTAGGAACTACCTAAAAATTTAACTCAAGCTTTGTTTTGACATCTTAATTATTTGTTTAAAATTTGACAAAATAATTTTCAAAGCAAATTTGAGTCATTGAGGTTTATGTCATTTGCATAATAACTTCAAATGAACTGTAGAGCCAGGGTTCAGGCAGATACTACACTCTGATCCTAAGTAGAATAGTATAATGATCATAAAGACAAACAAGTAGTATAATACTATAGATTTTGGGTAAGAAAATGTAATTAATTCTAGTCTGAAAGGACCAAGCAGATACTACACTCTGATCCTAGGTGAAAAGGCATAATGATCATATATAGAAACAAAGAGAATAATAGTATAAATTTTTTGATCTGAAAATGTAGATAATTCCTGTTTTGAAGGATCAGGCAGATACTACACTCTGATCCTAGGTAGAAAAGCATAATGATCATACATATCAACAAGCAGAATAATAGTATAGTGTTGTAAGATTATTGATTATGGAAGGGGTATATTTGTACTGATACACCACAATATTATTAGTTGATAGTATTATGGATGTATTTGAGTTTTTCCTAACAAGAGAGTAAGAATAAATGTACAAATAATTATGCAAAATTAACAATAACATATTTTATCACCTGAGCCAACTATATGGAAAGGAAATAAAAATGATGAATGAATGTGTGTGTGTGTGTGCGTGTGTGTAGAGATATTCTTTTTTTCTATGAACATCTGCATAAAGGTCATATGAGACATTGGGAGAAGCAATTAAGAAGTTATTGGTTTGGTAGAGCTATGAATTATGTCTGTTTGTAGTCAAATAAGCTGAAGGCATTTGTATGCAGTGTACTATTGTATTCAGTGTGACATTAGATTTGTAAAAACACAAAACCCTCCATAGTGGAATGTCCTCTCTTAGTCATCCTGCAGCTATAAGAGTAAAAAGAGGAAGAGACTTTTGCATTCTTTTCTTATATACTGTATTTTAATTTTATTGGTAATGCTATCTCCAGTTGTTAGCAGAAGATCATTAGCAGAAAAGTGAGATAATCCTGCAGTAGATTCATGGTTTGAAAATGTAACTGATTCCAGTTCAGAAAGGTTCGGTATCAGGTAGATACCACACTCTGATCTTAGATAGAAAAGTATAATGGTCATACATATAAGCAATCAGAATTATATTATAGAGTCTTAATTTGAAAATGTAACTGATTTCAATTCAGAAGGGCCAGGGATCAGGCACATACTACACTATGATCTTAAATAGAAAAGTATAATGGTTATACATCCAAGCCAGCAGAATGATAAAGAGTTTGGGCTTGAAAATGTAACTGATTCCAATTCAAAAGGGCCAGTGATCAAGCAGATACTACACTCTGATCTTGGGTAGAAAAGTATAATGGTCATACATACAAATCATACATCCAAGTAAGTAGAATAGTAGTATAGGTTTTTGGTTGAAAAATATAGCTGATTTCAGTTCAGAACAGCCAGGGATCAGGCAGATACTACACTCTGATCTTAGGTAGAAAAGTAGAATAATAGTATAGATTTATTATATCAAATGAGTTGTCTTTCTATGCACAACCTATTAGAAATTGTTTTAAAATTTATTCAAAATATCTGACCCAGTACCATTTCTTGCTTAGTTTCTATCAGTTAAATGTTTTCAATGTGATTAATGTCCATTCATTTGAGTATATTATGCATTTTTTCTGGTTCCTCCCTAATAACTGTCAAAGATTAAAAAACACTTTATTCTTCTCATTTTTTTGTCTATGAAATTGAAATAAAAGAAACCCATTTATCTGAATTTTAACTTTTCTTCAATTTGCCAGCAGACATTTTCAGTATGGATTTCAAGGCCCAAAAACAACATCTAAAAAAACAAGCAAATTTAGCCCATTTCAAGTAAAAATGCCTCAAATATCCAGCATTTAATTTAATTCCAAGTTTTGTTCAGACAAATGACCTTCTTTGCATTGTTATTATTACCACAGTGTTTCAGTTAATCCTTTCAACTGCCTTCTTCAGATAAATAATATGTTAGGAACAAAAAAGGTTTCTTTCTTTTTTTTTGTTTTATTTATATTTGCATTTTGTAACAAAACATGAGAGCAACAGAAAATGGTCACTTATATGCCAATCAAACATTTTTCAGAAATCTAAATTAACTTGATTGTTTTTGAGTTCCTGTCTCTTTTACCTTTTTTTTCTATTTCTTTAAAGAAATGTATACATTAATATTAAATGATAAAGTACTACAAATTGGAACATTTTTTAAGTACTTTTGTGTCCTCAAGGCTCTTATCTTGGACTTAAGTTTTTCCTAATTTTCACCAACAACTTTTCTGATGTCATCAATTCTCAACTTGGCATCTATGCTGATGACACAACTATTTACTCTTGTCTTAATGGTAAGATGATTTGCTTGATAAGGTCAAATTGGCAACTGATTACAAAAATGACCTATAATCTTTTGTTAACTGGGGCAAGAAATGGCTTGTAAATTTTAGCATCTCCAAAATCAAAATGTTTTCTTTTGATTATCTGAGAGAAACTTTCTTGCCTTCCATCAACATGGTTGATGCTAACTTCCAGGGCAGCAACTCGGTAACTTCTTGAATTAATGTCTTCTACTGACATGAAGTGAAAAGATTATATTGAACCCATTGCTAGGTCTACAGCTAGGAAAGTTGGTTCATTTGTCTCATGCTAGGCAATTTTTCTCACCAGAATCTATCTTACATATTTATAAGTTTACCATTCATCCATGCATTGAATATTGTTGTCACATTTGATCTGGTGCTTCTGCTATATATTTAGAAATTCTTGATAAAATACAAAGAAGAATCTGCAATATTATTGATATCTTCACATCAGTCACTTTCCCATTTTCTTAACGTACTTTCCCTGTGCCTTTTCTATAAATGTTTTCATGGTAATTGTTCTGATGAGCTTACCACTTTGGTACCTGGACTTTATAAATTTAAGCACAATATGAGATTCACAGGAAGGTCTTGCCATTTTACAGTTGAAATAACTATATGTAACCATAAGTTCTATGCTAACAGTTTCTTCTCTTATACTTCTCACTTGTGTAATTCTCTTCTGACTTCTTGATTTCCAGTCAAGTTTGATCTTCAAAAATGTAAATGCAATGTCAATCATTATCTTCTGCCTTTTAAATTCCTGTTCTCTTATTGTTCTCACTCCTAAATAATGTTTTCACACTCAGTAATCCCTTATATCTTAGGGGCTTTATTACCTTGCTTGAGGCAAAATGGTTTGATTTGGTTCATTTTGTTTAGAGACATATCAAAACTTTGTGGATTATTTAATGCTGAAATCTTGTGGTGAAATTATTAAAAAAAGTACAGAAATTTAATTATCTGGAAAATGTTATAACAGACAATGGAAAAAGTTTGACAGAAATCTGAAGGCACAATGGAATATTGAAAGATGCCTGTAATGACAAAGATATGCAGGTGTAGGCTTTAAGAAAGCTATATTCAACTGAGAATACAAGTTTCACATATAGTGTCCTTTTATAGTCCCAGTAAATTCAAATAGCTTTCTCAAAGAGGAGAGTAACAAAACAAGGGGAGCCCATGTGTGATTATTCATAACAATGCCTTCCATAGACTAAACATGATATTAATAAACAAGAAAATTTCATTGAAAACAAAGTTAAGAGTGTTAAACTATGTAATATGAATCCTCCTATATGACAGTGAATGCTGGACACTTTCCTCACATAAGGGAGATTTAATGCAACAGATATGTGATTCTACAGATGGATGCTAAGAATAGCATGGATGGAGCATGTAAGCAACAATGACATTTTAAAGAAAAAGGAAACAAAAAGAAGACGTGCTAAGAATCATAAATAGACAGTTGGAATTTCTTGGACATATGATGAGGAAAGAGAACTTGGAGAATTTAACACTTACATGACATACTGAAGGCAAGAGGGGCAGAGGGAAATAGCAAGTAAACTACCTAATGAGTTTGTTTCAAGGGATAACAGGAAGTGAGAAGTATAAGGAGGCAAACAGTGCAGTAAAGGATAGAAAATTATGGAGAGCCATGATTGCTCATGTCTTGAAGTGACACAGCACATTTCTTTTTAACCATTTCAAGCAAGGCAATAATGCCACTAAGACACAAGAACAAGACTCAGGAAGACATAAGATGGCAATTGATATTGCATTTAAATTTTTGGAAATTGTAGGTGCAGGAAAGCAAGAAACCAGAAGAGAGTTCCACAGGTGAGGAGCGTGAGAAAAGTAACTATTAAAAGAGAACTTACAGTTACATCTAGCTAATTTAAAAGTAAAAAGATGAGACCTTCTAGTAGTATGCTTAAATTTATAGAATCAAGTCACCAAGAAGAAAGAACTGCCATGAAAGTAGTTGTAGAAAAGACAGAGAAAAGCCATATTCCAGTAGTAGGAATGTTACTGAATTCAAGATGTCAGATCAGGACTGATAACATTACAGAACATTCTTTGAATTTTGTTGGGAATCTCAAAATATATAACAGGAACACCAGACTAGATATGGCAGCAATATTCAATGCATGGATGTATGGTAGATTTATAAACATGTAAGATAGATACTAGTAAGAAAAACTACCTAGCATAACACAGTGAACCAATTTTCCTCATAGCAGACCTAACAATTGAATGGTCCCACTTAGTGTCAGTGGATAACATCAGCCTGAGAAGGTGCAATGAATTCCTCAGCTGGAGGTTAACATCATCCATGCTGATGGAAATCAAAATAAATTCTCTATCATGATTAAGAGATAACAATTTCATTTTGGAGGTATTAACATTTAGAAGCCATTCCCTGACCCAGTTAACAATTGATTAGAGGTCGTTTTTGAAAGCAGTTGCCAGTATTACTTTGTCATATTTATTTGATTTACTATTAAGACAGGAGTAAATAGTTGTGTCATCAGCATAAATACCTAGTTTGGGAACTGATGTGATCAGGAAAATCATTTATGAAGAAACAATGTAGGTCCAAAGATAAAACTGAGGGAGACCACTGCATTAATATGAAATGATCTAGAAATTCAAGAACAGACATACACATACATAGCTATGTTTTTGTTGAGGAAAGGATTTGTCATTATGATTTGAGGCAAGGTTTTACAAGGCTGGATGCTCGTACTGACACTCACAGTAGTTCAAGTACACCAACTGTTTTTATTGGTACACCATCTCTAGGAAGGTTGCCATTTAAAAATTGAGACCCCATCCAAGCCTTGTATATATATACATATATATATATATATATATATATATATATATATATATATTTTTTTTTTTCATTTCAGCTTTTGGAAGTAAAGTCTGATGATCCAGAACCCTGTTAAAGGGGTTATGGTGAAATAGCTTATTACATGGAATCTTAACGTGGTCTGTTTTTTATTCAAAATATATATATATATATATATATATATATATTTATTATGTGTGTGTGTGTGTGTGTGTGTGTGTGTTTGTGTGTGTGTGCAAAGTGGACATTGAAGTCAACACCGAATGGTGACAGTCTGTTTCATGCTTAAATACAAATCTTCAGGTCATGAAGATTGTGTTTAAGCATGAAATAGGCTATTGTCTGTGGGTGTTGACTTCAATGTCCACTTCTATATTTACATATGCTCTATCCCTGAAACTATATTTTTATCCTTCATATATATATAATTATATATATATATATATATATATATATATATATATATATATATAAATAAATATATATATATACGTTGGCCATTGGCTCCTATAAGAAGCTCATCCTCCCTTTGACAGGTCTTGCATTTCATCCTATAGGATAACATGCCACCCTCCTCACCAGCAAAAAAGTTAGTAGGGTGTGGGTAGATACCAACCACTCATTCATGTAGTAGGCTCTACTGGGTTACATGTTACCAGTAACAGGCATGAGCATGACCTGACTCAAAGAACGAATGAAAACTTCAAATGTGAAAGTAAGAAATAAATGAGAGATTACACTTTAGAGAAATAATTGTGATATGTTTTAAGAGTCTGATGGAAAGTTGCTAAAACATGGCTAAAGATTGAGAGACATCTTTCTTACTTCATTTGTTATTGTGCTATTTATACTAAACTTTCATTATATCTTTCAATGTTTAGTCTAAGTGGTATAAAATAATTCTTGTGTTGTATCCTGTTAGCACCCCTACATTTTCAAAAAAACAACCAGAAAAAACTTTACCTAAAAGAACCTGCCACTGTTGTGTAGTTGACTCTGCATAAAAATCAGGCTTGGAAAGAGACAAAAAAATGACATCCACAGCCAAGATGCCTGAGATCAAAGTGCAGTGTAGTATCTGTTCCAGAAGCAGCAGCCACAACTGGCCAGCAGCAGCTGCAACAATATATGATAAATTGTCCTTCTCAGGACAATGCTCTTCTTACATTCTACATGAATATGCAGAGAATTTTTACCTATTAAACTGTCATCATATTTTGTCAATCTATTTTCTTTAATGACAATAAACTTTTTTTACTCAAGTCTTCATTTTGTTTGTTATTGTTTTCTATCATTTAATATCTGTTTGCTGATCAATATACAATCCACAACATTTATAAAATACAGGATGTTCCAGAAATCTTGGGAATATTTCAAGTCCTCATATCTGCTGAACTATGAATGGTAGCAAGATGAAACTGGTACCATTTTAAAGCTAAATTCATTAAGTTTTTTGTAATGTTAAGGATTTTTTCATATTTTTTCAGATCCAGTAATGGCGTTCACTCAACTAAAAAAGTTTTTTGCGTCCTTGAATTTGCAAAAACTTAATCATGGATACTTGTTCAATGTGCATTTCACACAAAATTCTGAAAAGAGGCACCAGAAAGGAAGTCCGTATTGAGATGGCATGGTAAATTCATGGAGGATGGGTGTTTGTGCCCAGGTAAGAGAACAAGACATCCCTCAACTTCATATGATATGGTTGTAAATCGATCAGAAGAGCCAGTAAAGAACTTCATCTTCCTACAACAACTGTTTGGCATGTCTTAAAAAGACGACTGCATATGACACCTTACAAGCTACAGTTAACCCAACAGTTGCAGGACACTGATAAACCAGCTTGTCATGACTTTTGCATTGCAGTGTAAGAGAAGTTGGAAGATGACGGATTTGACGTGTGCCATGTGACCAACGATGCTCACACTGAACATCTTTGAACATTCCGTGTAAAACTTGAGATTAAATTCTTTCAGAATCTGTCAGGCGCATTTTTATATCCTTAATAGTTTTCAAGATATTCAATGTCAAAATGTTTCCAAGACTTTTAGAACACCCTGTACTTTGAACATTATTTGTATTTAAATATATGGTAATATTACTCCAAATGTTAGTATAGTAGATACTTGTATTTGAAATTGATGCCCCATTTTTATTTTAAACAGCATGCATTACAACTACTGAGCTGCAATTTGAGAAATCTTAATAAAATGTTCTCTTGAGCAGTGATGGGTGGATGCAGGTTCATTTCCTGCAGGAGATTACATTTTCTTTATTAAGATTTAAGACTGTGCAGGCTGATAGTCATAATAGGAAATTGTCGTACTAGGCCAGTTGGGGGAAAACTGTGATCCCATGGGCCACATGTAGCCCATTCAGCTTTCTGAATTGCATGCCTAATTTCATGAGGAAAATATTAAAATTTTGTTTGCTTCGTTTCATTCTCACTTGTTCACTCACATTTTCTCATACATAACCACATACATGACAGTGATTAGCTACAATGTTTCTTGAATTTCATAACCTTTTGCTGAAGATAATGTTTTCATCATTTTAAACCATTGGCAATTTTCGTTACAGCAGATGATATTAGTAAACATCTTTTGCTTAACTTTTTTTTCTCTACTGAAGAAATAAATTTTTTATTTGAAAAAATTATTATTTCTATTTTTAAATGAATAAATTAGAAACAATTCACACACCAAAGCATGTGTTAATCACACTGCCAAGATTCCAGTTTTTTCATAGAAAAAATTTTCTCCAAAGAAAAACAATAAACTTTTTATATTCTATTTACAATGTTTGTTGTCATATTCTCAATATTCTCCAGGTGATTGGAATTTTGAACCAAACCCTTTATTTTGTCTACTGGGGTAAATTGTTCTAGTTCCACATGCCATGCTTCTTCTTGACATCTCCAAGAAGACATGGCCCAGAGGATGAAAGCATTAGTTGAAGTAATCCAGTGATTTGACCTAAAGAGTTGTGAATGCAATACCTTGACAGGACAGAGATGAACAAAAACTTGGAGGGTTGAGTTACTAAAAGGAAATAACTGAAACTGAAATATCTGGAAGAGGCATGGCATGTGGAACTAGAACAATATAACAGTTCAAACATTGTAAATAGTGTAAATAGTTACAATACTTAGTCTCAGAAATGTAGACAGATTTTCATATTCTGTAGTGAAAAAGTCTGATATACCTTCTGTTGACTAGGCTGACTTTCTTGAACTCACCATCCTTGGCTAACAAATTTCTGAAGATATTGAACTCATGTTTCTCAGCGTAATGGATGTGCTCTAAGCAGTAGAAGTAGCTTGTCTCCCATCCTACTAAATTGGATTTAACCTTTAGACTTTAAGTTTAGTAAAATTTCTCTTCAGAGAACATTTTTTACTTGTCTGATAAAATGTTGCCATTCAGTTTATTGAGAAAGATCCTGTTTTAACACCTTACTTTGAATTTTTGTAGTGATTCAGTGCACATCATGATGAACCATATCTCATGTGACCCACTGCTTGAAAAAGGTTGCCCATGCCTGCTCTAAGCTTTAAGAACCTCTAACAAATAATTTAACAGATGAGGTTTAAGGAAGACAAGCTGTGTTTACCTTTGAGTTTAAAATGAATCCTGATTTGGAGAAAAATTTAGTTGAACATCCCTATTCCAACCACCCCTGTTATTAAATATTCAGGAAATTTACTTCCATCCTTTAATTTAGACTGCAAACATTCTAGGATAAAGTGCACCTTGGTGTGGTGTAATGGTTAGCAAGCTTGTCTCGTAGAACAACAACTGAATAGTGAGCTTGATCTTCATTGAGTGCCCCATACTTTCGGCCTTGTGCCACATTTGAGCTATGCTTAGAAAATTACCATTCTAGGATGAAGTGTTATATTATGGAAAATTAATAATAAAATTTATTCCAATCACCTCATGTATTTGAAACTCAAGTTTACATTGTAGGATAACCAAAAGCTTTAGGGAATGATTAGCGATCTTCTATCTTAGCAGTAGGAATGTTGAAAATAGAAATACAATTTCTTTCATAGTTAAGAATTCTCACTTTATTCTCCTGTAGGATGTAGAGAATAATAAAGTTATAGCAAACAAGTCCCAAACAAAATCTTTTTGCTTGCTGGTTACTCTCTATATAGTAATGTAATCTTTACATGTTTTTAAGTCAGATGAACAGGTTATGTGCTTTGCCATCAATCTATCATGTGAATTATCAACTTGTCTTTTTGAACATACTGTTGTCATTAAGTCATGCTGTTGATTATATGACAGTCATTTCAATACTCTTTCAGAATTATAATTTCTGTGTCTTACTTTGCCTCTTAAAGCACTTTCATATTACAATGAACATTTGCTGTAGAAATTCCTGTCCATTCTTATTAGTGAATTATCCAAAGGCCTACTTACCTTAACCAATCCTTCGACATCAAATGTCAGTTTGGCGCAACATTTGAGGTGACGCATCACACTGATTGTATCCAGCTGTTGAAGTAGTTGCTTCTCATGCATTTTTAGAAGGCCAAGTGCAAAGCGGAAAAGAACTTTTGGGCCTTCAACAAAGAAACAATCCCAGATTCTTAATAGCGTCTGCAAAATAGGACAAAAAGGAAACATTATAAGAGCAACAATTGATATGGCACTGAGAATAACCCTTGTCAAAAAAAAAAAAGAATTGTATAATCACACTGAGTATTAATGTTAACATCACATGGAAGCCAATGCTGTTAAAAACTAATTTTATCACTCAAGGCTTTTCAGTTTTTCATATCAAAGGGTCACAACAAAATTATTTTAAAAACTTTGATAATAACACAAGAAACTTTTCATAAAAAAGGTCATCCTGAGACTAAACTGAGTCCTTAATATTCGCTTATGTGGCTCAATCATGTGAGTTTTTCTAGATGTTAATGTCCTGGTTGAGAAGATGAAAAAGTAGAAAAGGAAAATGTATTTAGCATCTTTTAAAATGTTTTAGATACTGCATACACATAAGGAGAGTCAAAATATATATTTACCAAAACATTGTATTAAAAACAACAAAAAATGAAGATAAGAAAGATTTTCTACAATAAAATTTAAAAAAAAAAACACAAAACTCAGAAAAAAATATATTAACCAAAATTTTGATTAGCTTTTCCTCAATCTTATTTTTGTTGCTTTTCTTTATTGCAACACTTGAGTTGTTTTACATTCTACAACCATTAAGTAGTATAAGTGGTGACTTGTCCCTTGAAATAAAGCTCCAAAGTGGATGACCATCAGTTGTTAATTATGATGCTTTCAAAGATAAAGTAGAAGAGAATCCAAGCAAAAGCACTTGAAAACATTTAGAAGAGAAGATTATGAACAAATGCCATATGTAGAGCATTACAAAGCCTCAGAAAATACACAGGAAAGAAATGGAAATAACCAATATTAAACATACAAACTTTTTGATAAGTAGACATCAAAATTTTCTTTTTATACAAATCTAGTCTTTTTCATTGTTCTCTCTAGAAACTAAATCCTAAAAATATTGATTTAAGACCAAGAGTTTTAATACGGTTATCATTTAAATGACATTTTCATTTGCAGAAAATTTTATAACTTAATTCAGATACTTCTTTTCCTTTCTCCTGTAGCAGTGGCTGTTCCAGCAAAGAGTGAGATGTGTAATTTTATTTGACAGCCTTGCTTTGCCAAGAGTTTGCTATAAAATCTTTTTGGGTAATCAGTTAAAGCACAAAGTGCTGATAATGTTTGTTTGCTCAGTCTGAAACAACAATTTTGCTAGAAGGATTTGCTGGTAAATCAAATCTGAAAGAAGCTAAGTTTAAACTTTTACAGCAACCAAAATACAAGCATGACAATGTATGTGAATATACATAGAAACACACACAGACATACATAGATACATAAAATACTGGCTGCTCATATCTGAGTATAAATCCCTGTTGCAGATGCCTGCTCAGGCACATTTGTGTTTGCTTAACAGTCACAATGTCCACCTGTGGTTTATATAGCAAGTATGTTGAGTTGATCTTAGTTACACTTTCTGAGGAAGAGCACATCATTTGGTATAATCAACAATTTGAACAAGGCCAGTTTTCTCAAATTTTCAGTCACAATTGTGTCTACACAATTTCACTCACAAAGTTTGGGTCAAACCATGATGTGGTTTTCAGGCACTTTCCAAAGAATCATGTCCACAGGACAAATCAACCTTGATAAGATTCAAACCCAGGTTTTACAGTTGAAAAACAATAACAAATAAAATTAAATGTTCAAACTTATCTTCACAATTCAGAGTTTTGCAGATATGTTATTTGCTCATCAGAAGTTTTGATAGTGAAATTGAATTTATTTGGAGATATAAATTTCCTATAATATGTTACTCAATTTTCTCTAAAAAGAAGTTATTTTTTTATGCCAACTTATTTTAAATTTGTTTTTTCTTAAAGACATTATTGAATGATGCAACATAATTTAAAATTGTTAGATTATGTGCATTACATAATTTCAAAGACGTCTTTGAATGTAACTGAGATATTGATACAAATTATTAACCCTTACGCCCCTTTTCTTTAAACAATTGCTCTAGCCATTACCATAGTAATTTTAATTTCAATAATGAATATGCTTATAAAATGCGTAAATTTCAGGAATTAGTTATTCCAAACAAAATTTCACTTGAAGATGGAACAGAGCTTGGTACTTTAATTCAATTTAATTCAAATAATTATATTGAAGTTTTCGACTCTTGTTTTAAATCATGAGAACTCTTATGTAGCGTTGGAATCATATTTTTAAATAAATAATTATATTTATGCTCTACTTTTGTATTGAGCACTATTTTTTAAAAATAATAACTAAAATACTAAAGAACTTTGGATTATTTACCTAACGAGTTCTTTCCTATTTTCTATATATTTTACACACACACATACAGACACACACACACACACACACACACACACACACACATATATATATATATATATATATATATATATATATATATATACTGTTACACCTATATATATATATATATATACATGTATATATATATACACTATTACACCATATATATATATATATATATATATATATATATATATATATATATATATATATATATATATATTATATATATATATATATATATATAAGAACCTTTTGGCAAACTTTTCTTCATAGATCAATCACTAGCAAAAACAATTTCTTTTTTGTTAAACCTAACTGGAACAATAAAAATATTTAAGGAACTTTTATGGTAGCAGAACAAACTGGCACATGATTAAAAGATGAAAATCATCTCCTAACAAATTTAGAAACCAATTTAATTTGTATAAATAAAACAAATAAAATTGATCACCAACCTGAAGAAGCAGCAGAAATGAACAGAAAACTGATTAGTTTTCTTCCCACCCAAAAAAAAAGAAAAGGCTAAAGCTCTCCATTTGCCCACATAGAGTGCATCTTCTAAATTTGATTGTAAATGCTTCAACAATTCTGAGCATATACCTAGAACATACCTTGCATAATATGTCAAGCCAATTTTCCTAATATTCACCTGCACAAACTATACAGGGCACGTTCTTAGCTTGTTCAATTAAAATCACTTTGATAATATTAAAAAAAAAATATCCACCTTGAAACATTATAAAAAGATAAATATTGTTTCAACTCTTATACATTTTTTAAGTTATATTCGTTATAAACACATGTATGGTAGCACAGAAGAACAAACAAAACAGCAGTACTGCCAGTAAGATGAAAGGAAAAGAAGAATTATAAATATAAAATTATTTTATGTTGTCTATACAATGGATACAAGTGGAATATCTCTAAATGTAAGTGAAGGAGGCAACTTTGAAGTTGGTTATAGCCTGGAGTTGATATATTTGTCAGGTTGGTTAACCAAGATCATAGTAGTGGCCTAGAGTGAATTAGTGAAGCTTGTTGTTCACCTTGAATTTGTCTGTCAGGGAATGAGTGACTTTCTTAAAAGCACATGCCATGACTCCTGAGCTAATCTTTTGTTCATGTTTTTTCCTTTGACCGCAACATTTATGATTGGTTTATTTTATGTTGCTATTTTATAATCTTTTGGGGTGGGGGAATTTGTTTTATCAGCCATTGTAATGCTGTGGTGGGGACAACTTTTTTAGTTTGGGTTTTGCTTACTTAGCATTCACATTTTGCCAACATGTGGAGTGAATAAGAAAAAGATCTAATTTGAAGCAGAATATAATATATTTGTATTAAGAATTATGTAAATCTTTTTGTAAAGTGTTTAAAACTCATATCCTGCTTCATTTAGTATTTTTTTATGCTAAGAGACTGGTTGCAAAGGAAGAACAAAGATAATGTGAAAGGTTGAGGGAAATGAAAATTTGGCTTTGTAAAAATATTCAATTCATCCACAAAGAAAAAAGAAAGGAAACGAAGAAAGCATACAATGTATGAATTCAAAATGTTTATATCCCTGAAATTGTATGGTGTATTTTACAAAAAGTTGTTTTTTTTTAAGACAAATTTCATACAACAGGAAATAGATTGGTCACAAAATTTCGTAATGACTTCTCTTACTACTTTGACAAGGACTATACGCTATTACTCAAACATCTAATCAGACTGTTACTTGGACTGATTCCTTGCTATGTTGTCCTTTATTTAAACCTGATGTGCAGATGTAGTAGTGATCACAAGAATATACATGAATATTCAACAGAAAAATGCTTGATTCTATTTCAGAGAGTGTTAATTGAAAAGTATAAAATCTCCAATTGCTATACATATTAAAAACTGAAACATTGTAGATGAATAATTTGATATATATTTTAAATGCTGTGCAAATCCCATCTTTCTTTGTAACTTATAAGTTAATTCAGTTTTATTTTAAGTTGGTTTCCACTTATTAATTATTTTCAATAAAAAGAGGTTCTTATTTTGTTTGGTTTCATTTGCTTGTTTTTGTTTATCAACCTCTATGGGTTATTTAATACTGAAAGCTAAATATTTTGAAAGCAATTGTATGCCTTCAACCACAAATAAAAAGTATTGTTGATAATTTTACTATAAAATGTATTGTTGGTAATTCTACTAGAAATAGGTATTTATGGTAATGTTTTATATAAAAATGTATTGCTGGTATTTTTATATTTTCATAGCATTTTGTTATTGTAAGGGGGTTCACTAATTGTCCATAACTGGGACCCTAACAGATGCTACCACACCAGGTCAGGGTGGACCTGGGAACAACAGCAATTAAGAGGTGGTTCCATGCTCCTCAAAACCTCCAATCTCCCAATCAGAGGCTTTGCTGCTGAATGCGGTTTATCATTTTATTTTGTCTGAAATTGATTAAATGAATATGTTCTAATAATGTGTCCACTATAATTTGAATCTGTCTAATCACTTCATTTTCTTCTTCTTCTATGTGCCATATCCCTTCATGACATTGGTGACATGGCTCTCCACAATGTTTTGTCCTTTGTAGCTCTTAATAAATTTTCTCTATTTGTTATCTCTCCTAAACCTTGTTCCACCATCCATTTACTCAAACTTGATAGAAAGGTTATGTGTTGGTTTCCTCTGTCCCGCTTATCTTCAATCTATGCTATGAGTATCAAATTTTCTGTTATGGTCCAGGTTAGGACCAAGGAAGAACAATACGAACACAAGAGTAGAAATAATGAAGGTATATTACACGAAATAATAATACAAGATGTGGAAGGTGTTAGTATAACGGTCAGTCTGGTTTGGAGTGAACTACTATCGGCTCGACTTGATTCGACCCTCTCTCTTGAGAGGTGTGGTATACATAGTGTTAGGAAGAGTTCATTCTGTAGTTATAGGTAAGGACCCATGACATTTTCCAAACCCTCTTTCCTCATTATGTGCCCTAAAATTTCAACTATCTCTTCATGGTGTTAAGTATAAGTGTCCTTTTTGTTTCCATTTTCTCTCAAACTTCATTGTTGCTCAAATGTTTGATCTATGGTATTCTCAAAATCCTTCTGTAGAAGTACATTTCTGTTGCATCAAGTCTTTTCTGCATCAGTGATGAGATTCTCCAGCATTCACTGATTTTTTAAGTTTTTCTTCACAGACACTACAATTTCATTTGTATTTGATAAATAGTTTTGTCATTCACAAAGCAGCTTGACACTCACTTTTTGCAAGAAAGGATTACCTGAAAAGAGTTCTATGGCAAATACTGGCAAGGAATTTGTGTCGATGGCTAAGATTAAGTCTTGGAGGATTTAAGCAAAGATTCCCAATAAATGGACAGTATTGATTTTGTCTATTCATTTCTCTGTCAGTTTGATACTGAAAGACTAAAAGCAGTTAAAGTTTAACACAATTCATATTTGCCTTTGAATATTTATTTTCCAGAAGAAACTGTCAAGTTTTCCACCCACCATCAATTTAATTCTCATCCGACTATAAAATCTATCATCCTCTGATAAGCCATATCTCAGCTTATATCCACTTTTAATCAGAATCAACATTTAAAAGATTGTCATTCGTTTCAACCAACCCATTCTAGAGAATTTTTCAGGGTACTATGTCTATATTTTTGAGATGAGGTATTATGTACACTATTTACATTATTCGGACTATTGTCCTCATATTTATTACAACGTTTCAGCCATTGTACACTCCAGCTTTCTTCAGGTGGTTGAAATGTCGAACTGAACCCTTTATTTCACTCACTGGGGTAGACTAGTTCCACGCACCATGTTTAATAGATTTCAGTTGTCAGTTATCTCCTGTTAATTCCCCTTTCCAAGTTCTCTACTGCCTTAACCAGATATTGAACTCACACTCTTTGGGTCCTGTCACCGGATCTAACTAACACCTTTATCCACTGTGCCATATGTGCTTGAGGACATCTATGTATGAATTTCTGGTATTAGAAACCTAATATCTTCAGCACCATTTTTTACCAGTGCTCATATTGTAATTTTTACTGTTATCATTACATGTTTTTACCAGAGCTAATATTGCAAATTTTGTTGCTATTATCGCTTTTCTCTGGCAATCCTTATTATTGGTTCCCATATTGTATTCATTTCTATGCTTGGTTGTTGAACACTTCAATAGGGATAATCTTCCAACAATATGGATTTCACTGTGATATCCTGTCTTTACACACAGAATCAGTGAGGCATTATACAATAAATACATCATGAGGATGCTTGTCTTTGATATATTGAAGGACTGACAAGGTGTGGCATAGGGAGTTGCTATACAAGCTCTCAAGTAAGAAATCACTCAAAGAATTTTCTTAATTAACAAGCCCTTTCTAACACATAGGTTCATGAAGGTTGTTGTTAATGGGCAGTTTTCCATAAGCTAAATGCAGGTGTAATGAATTCATTTGTCTCAAAAAGTCATAAACACAGAGATGACCAGACAAAAGAACCAGAGAGTTGATGAAATAATTGTGTTCCTTCTCCCATGTTCTACATTATCAGGACACTTATAATTCCCACAGAGAGTCAAAAGGATTATTACCATCAACGAGATACATCCATACACAATTATAAGATTCTCTTCACTCTCTATCTTATGCTAAAGGACTTAAATGTTCATCTCACAAACTTTCTGATATGAACTTATGAACTCTTTAAATATTGTATATTTTATTTAAGAGATATGAAATTTTATCAGTACATGCAAAATATATCTTTGTACTAATTATCTTTGCATGCATTTTAAAATGCCAAAAATTGGTGTATTTTGAGATTACGTGCATTATCTAGATAACTACCTGTAAACCCCATATAAACCTGACACAGACTTCCACCAACACTCACTTCTCAGCCCTTCCCTAGTTCTACATTATATTAATGATCTACTTAAGGGCATACACTGATCTCTAGTAAATATCTATGCAGATGATATAACAGTATATAGATGCACCTTCAAAAAATATAGATAACAGGAGCCTGGCAGCTGAACTCTCCTCTGACCTAGAAGTTCAATAGGGAAAACCTGGTTAGTCACATTCAATACTTCAAAAACCAAACTAGTAATGTTCCATTACCACCAAGCAGATACTGAATTTTGGAATATCATGATGAATCAGTACCCTACTTGCCTTGAATGCTTATTGGGACTTAAGCTCACCCCAGACCCCAAGTGGAACATATATATGATCCATTGCTAAAGATACTGGAAAAATGATTGGTTCCTTGTACTACTGCAGTAAGTGTTTGACTCTACCTGTTCTATCTCTACAAGATTCAACTGAAAATGAAGTACTGCTGGTATACATAGGCTGGAAAAGGGAGTACTGCTGGTATACATGGACTGGAAAAGGGAGTACTGCTGGTATACATAGGCTGGAAAAGGGAGTACTGCTGGTATATATAGTCTGGAAGAAGGGAGTACTGCTGGTATACATAGGCTGGAAAAGGGAGTACTTTGGTATATATAGACTGGAAAAGGGAGTATTGCTGGTATACATAGGCTGGAAAAGGGAGTACTGCTGGTATACATATGCCCAGCCTTCACTTTTCACTTAAATGCTTTTGAACTCTATTGAGCTTAAAAATGTCTATACAGCTTTGTGAGTGTAGAATTATTTTCCATCATACAACCTCTTCTCCACAGACAAAACATTGCTAGCTTCTTTCTTCCATATTACTATTTCCATAGAAAATATTCAAGTGAACTACATTCCTAAGTTCCACCAGTTCTAACCTTCAAATTCCATATACACTTAAACAAATTATCTTCATTCCCTTTCGTTTTCCATTAGCAAGAAGGAAGTTTCACTCAAACAGCTTCTTCCCATGAACTGCTACTTTGTGGAACCAACTCCCAAGAGGATGTATTCCCAACTACTTAACATCTTCAGATCTAGCACTGACTGTTATCTTGTCCACATATCCTCATAAACTGCACTTGTTACTCTTATCGTTCATACAACAACCTCTTTCCATAATCCTCTACCTTGAGTGATTCTTAGGCCTTGTTTTGGATGAACATCAGTAAAAAGAAAGAAAGAAAAACAACTCATACATTTCTTATCAAAGTCAGATGCTTAGATTTTATTGGTAACTTCACCTCAGCCTATTTGGAAAGTGGAAATATATTAAGAGACTCCAAGATCAAACAGAAGCTCTATTTGCATGAATTTTGGATTTCCACACTGTAATGATATTGAGAGGTATTGCTGAAGTCCTCTGAATTAGTGATAATCATGATTTGGATTGAAACCATACCTGATTAGGGTCTTTTGATGAAGGCTTTGTTGGAGATGCTGCTGCTGTTTTTGCAGTAGTAGTTATATGAATTTGATAGCTAGATAGATATATACATACATACATACACACACACACATACATACACATACGCTTGTTACAGAATGGGTTTTTTTATATAGCTGTCATAGGCTTTTCACTATCTGGACATAATTTTTATATACAGATATTTTATCTGGATTTTGTGAAATTTTTTCCTATATAAATAAAATAGTATGAAAGCCTGAAAATAGGTGTATGTCTACAAAATGAAATTTGAAACTGCACAGGTTTTTTTCTCCTCTTACTTTATGAAGGTGACTGGTGTGAGGAAAGACCCTCATTCTTCCATTCTTCTTAACAACCTACTCCCAGTTTTTTTTGTTGCTTTTTTTTTTTTTTGGTACTTCCATTTATTTTGTTTTCTGTACCCTGAGAAGAGGAGGGCCTGGGGAAAGTCAACTGATGTTTGCTAATGGCAATGTCTAAGATGGATGCAAAAAAGAGGAAGGGCAGAAAGAAAAAGGAGTGGTTCCTGAAGCAAGATCAAATGTCCAAATATGCTAAATCCAAAACTCTTTTATTCCTGCTTTTTGCCTTATTGCACTCAGTATACACACTGTCAGAGGGATAAGTTTTTTCCTTCCATATATATATATATATATATATATATATATATATATATATATATATATTAATGGTAATGATAGTATATTAGCTGCTTCCTTATAAGGAAACATTTGACATTCATTGACCGAACAACCAGTGATTTATAAAATCCTTCTCTTAACACAATTTTTCAGCAAAGTAGGTTCCTCAAATTCAGTAGCTGTTATTTCTCTTTCCAGTATTGATGAGGGTTTCCTTCCTTGCCTTTTGTTTGTGATAATGTGGAACATCTTGATTATGTCATTATTCTCTCTTCAAGTTACTTGTGCTATCTATTTTAGTTGTTGCTGCTATTAGAAGTCCTCAAGTGATGTGGTTTTTACTATCAAGTACAGTTATTTGTTTGTGATTCTGCAATGCCAGATCACAAGGTTTGAAGAAAGTGATCCTTTTAGAGACATACATGCTTCACCCACTCAAAGCCATTTTAATCATTGATCTGAGAAAGCATTGTATACAGATGACAGTTTAGACATTTTCTGAACAAGTTTGGTGCCATTTATATGAAGGTCTTGATCTCAATATATCTGTGTGCATGTGTGTGTGTATAGAGACTGTAGACATATAAATTAACACTGCATTGTGACTATCAGTTTCCATGTAATCTTCTAACAAAATAATACACACACACACACACACGCACACACATATATATATATATATTATGAAGGCATGGTGGAATATTGGATAGTGGCTCAGATTAAGGAATTGGAGTGCCAAGTTTGAATTCTAGTTGAATTCATTACATTTACCTCCATGCAAAAAATAACCTTGGGAAAAGCATGAATCCATCACACCCCACCCAGCTATGAGTAAATAGAAGGGTAGACTGGTCCTATAGGCTTGGATAAGCAACCAGTCTAGGAGAAGGACAACTCCAAATTCAAAATCTGAGGAGGATTGTTTGAGAACCTTGTGCCACACTCTCACCAGTTCTTTGTATTCAGCTCTTTCAAGTAATATGGTTGGTTCTGCACAAGCCTTCATGAATATAATCAAATCATATGTATGAGCAGTCTAGATGTTTGGTTCTAAGAACTGAGCTGCTGGACCCTCATATGTCAAAAATCAGTGAAAAGTCCTTCATACCCCCCCTTACATGCCTGAGAAGTGGACAGATAGGTCCACCTATGAAACTCTGGAGTTGGAATGATGAAGGTAACATCAATCAGCTAAGTGACAAAATTTTACTCACATTAATCCTTATATATATATATATATATATATATATATATATATATATATTTAGGCACCAATTTTTCATTAATGTATGTTTCATTAAATAATATAGACAAGTTTTGGCTCTTTATTTTAAGTAAGTTTCTTTTATATTGTCTGATAAGCTTAATAACATTATCATTGAAAGACGAAAGGAAATCACCATATTGATACATGTTTAAATCAATCTAAACTTTTGGCATACATAAGCCATTATCAAAGATGACAATTACTTTTCAATATATCAACAATACACGGACAAAATGATAATGATAGTCTGTTTTTGTTGCATGAAAGGAACTTACTTAAAATAAACAAACAAAACATATATATATATATATATATATATATATATATATATATATATATATATATATATATATATATATATATATATATATATATATATATATATAAATTATTTATGAATAAAAATGACAATAGGAAAACTGGTAATTGCTGACGCGTTTCGTCAATGTGGACTTTATCAAAGCAAAATACGAAAATGAAATTAATTGAATAAAGTAACTAATAAAAACAAAAATAGAATGTACCTAGCAACTGGAATGTAGAGAAATGCTATTTTCATATTTTTAACTGAAAAATAACATCAGTATTTGTCACGTGTGGAGAATATTGTCATTATATCTGTGTTGATGTATTCAACCATTTTCTTTTGATTCTGTTGTGTATATTTGTTTGTAAGAGCAGTAATTTGTTAAGAAAGGTGAAATGGGGAAAAAATCTGGGTGTAGATTAATATTTGGGTAATTTTCTATTTTAGAATATTATTTCACAAAACAGATAAAAAATTAGCAAGCTGAAATGTCATCCATATTTAATTTTTACTTCAAATAATTAATTGAAAATTTGATCAATGTAAAATTTTACTTAATTAAAAATGTAATCAGTGTGAAACATAATTAAATGAGGAATCTCTCACATAGAATGTAACCAATGCCTCCTCCAAAAATACATCAGTGAAACATTTCAAGATTTAAAGCATACAATATATAAACATAAAAAGGATTTAAAATTTAACAACACACTCAATGCACTAGTGTGTGACTAAAACGTTTGTGATTGCAATTTTGACCTGGAAAATGTTATTTAATAAAAATGAATATAATTTACTCAAAGATGCATTGAAAGTATCATAATCTATGAGTCTCCTATGATTAATATATGACCAGGATATTTCTTTCTAAATTAGTTATGAGATAATGTTGAATAAATAAACCATAAAAAGTAAAATAATTACAAAAGTAAGATAAAATTTTTTTTGTAATCAGTTTCACTTCATGCAAGACAGTAAAGCCACTAAGGCACAAGGAGTGTGGAAGAATTGGAAATAGAAACATTAATAATGAGTGGGAAGAGAAAAGAGTAATCAGGAGGACAGTAGATAGTGATTGACATTGTATTTAAATTTTTACAGATTAAAGTTGGCTGGAAAGCATGGAGCCAGGAAGGACTTCCACAAGCAAGAAGTGAGAGAAAAGAAACTGCTAGCATAGAATTTACAGTTATATCTAACCAGCTCAACTATAATTTGATAAGATCTTGACACCAGTCTAGTACTGTGCTTAAATTCAAAAAGTCTAGGTACCATAGCAAAGAGCTTATCTGAACAATTACCATGACAGTATTTATGGAAAAGGCACAGAAAGGCAACCTTACAGCAGTGGAAAGTGACTGAAGCCAAGCAGCCAGATCAGAACTGATAATATTGCTGATTTGTAAAAATAAAACTGAGTTGAAATTAAAATCTAATTTCAGTAAGTAAAAATTAAGCAGTTGAATGCACTGCTTAATTCTGTTTCATTTCAGTAATATAAATTGCTCACGTGAAATATAATTCTTTTTTTTTGGTCATGCCAGTTCATTGGTTAAATATGTCAAAATAAACAAGATTTTCTAAACTGCTTTATATGTTTACCATTCAGTGAAATTCTCATATACAGAGACATGTCAAAAGTAAATAGACATCCCCCTGTTCAGCTTCCCATCCATCTCATGAGGCATCAATGTCATACAGTATCTATTCTCTATTGTTTCTTTCTCAAACTGATAGACTTACTCATAAGAATGTTTAAAGCAAGAGGGTCAATAGAATTATCAAGTTTTTAAGTGACAAAATTGTTGAACAGACAAAAGGAGGACTTAGTTCAGAATTGCTACAGTAATAAAAGATATCACTTAAGAAAATGAAGGAAAAGAACATATATCATCAGGTTCTGGGTAACCTGGGCCCTTATACATGTGTGAGTTGTTCATCAGTTTGTGGAGAGCAACCCAAGAGAGATGGATCCCAACAAAGTAGCAACTATCAATGTGAGTCACAGGACAACTGAGGTATCTAGATAGCATTGGATATCAGAGGAGGTATGCTACTATTGTGATTTTGGACTGCTATTAACCCATTAATGCTGATTATTTATTGTAACCTATAATTAATACTGGATTTTTATCTTAATTGTTATAATTAATACCAGATTTTTAACTTAATTTTTATAATTAATAACAGATTTTTATTTTAAGTTTTATAATTAATACCAGATGTTTATCTTAATTTTTATAATTAATACCAGATTTTTATCTTAATTTTTATAATTAATACCAGTTTTTTATTTTAATTTTTATAATTAATACCAGATTTTTATTTTTATTTTTATAATTAATACCAGATTTTTATTTTAATTTTTATAATTATTACCAGATGTTCATCTTAATTTTTATAATTAATACCAGATTTTTATGGTGAACATTAATGGATTTACTAATAGTTCAATACATAGGTAAGTGAAAACTACTGTATCATCATTGATTATCAACCCATTGCAGGTTATTTAAAGCCAGAGAATATTTTTTAGAATTTTTTTGAGATAATAATGGTTTAGTGATACAAGTCTTGCTAGTTAACTCATAGCTAAGCATATTTACACATAAATTAATTTAATGAAACAAACAAGAATTGGAACTTGGCTCTCCAATAAACAATTCCAAGTCATTATCCATTACACTACCCACACATCCAAGCTTACAACACCTGGTATTTCCAAGTGGTCATCTATCTAGGTACTGTCCAGGCTCAATGTTGATCAACTCTGGTGATCATACAGGAACTGGTGTTTCAATGTGATATGGTCATAAACCTTGTATTATCATCAGAAGTACAAAATTGCAGGTAGTATAAAACAAAAAGATCTTTGCTCACCATTTTCAATTATTAATTTTATAAGAATTAAAGACACTTTTAAAAATTATAAAACAAATAAGTTAACTTTCAATTTATTGTTTCTATTTTATTTTCTGTTAACATAATTTTGTTGGTGATTTATATCAATAAATAGATATAATTTGAAATGCTGAAGGTAATTGGAAATCTATATATTATCAACCTTTTTGTCAAATTTATACAACAGGCAAACCATAAATTGGAGTACGAATTTAGGCATGGAAATACTGAAACATGCACACAGACAAATAATTACACACACATACATCAGTAAGTGAATGAGACCAAAATACAATTTGAAGGTCGGGAACACTAGAATCAAGCAGACATGGAAGTTTAAATATCTGGGAAGCTTCTTGACAGAGGACGATAAGTGTGACACTGAGATCCATTGATGTATTGGGATGGCCAAGGACACATTCCAAAAGCTGAGCAGAGTATTGTGAGACAGCAGGATTGCTTTGGTAACAAAGAAAAGAATACTGAGCTGTTATGTGACATCTGTCCTTCTTTATGGCAGTGAATGTTGGACGATTTCCGCAAAGATGAGGTCAAGGTAGTTCTACAGAAGGATGCTAAGGATATCATGGACCGAGTGTGTGAGCAACAATGAGGTCTTAGAGAGGTTGCAAACAAGGAGGAGGCTTATACTTAATATCAGGAAGAGGCAGCTGAAGTTTCTGGGACACATAATGAGGAAGGAGGGCCTGGAGAATCTGATACTCACAGGACAGATAGAGGGAAAGAGAGACAAGGGAAAACAATGCGTAACATACCTGGCAGTCTTAAGCAAGTGGATGACAGAACATGGTCTGGGGGAGGTGGCAGAGGGAAGGAACTTGTTGAGAGCTGCAAGGGATAGAGGGAGGTGGAGAGCCATGATCGCCTACATCCTGAAAGAACATGGCACATAAAAAGAAGAAAGATAGATAGATGCATGTATGTATATAAGAACATTGTACACATGCATACGCAGACATATATGTACATGTACTTAAACAAAGACATGGTTTGAATTCAGAGTTCTTCTCTTAGACTTGCTGCCAGCAAAAGTGAGAGAAAGCCCATCCTGCCTTGCTATTTAACTTTTCTGATTCATGTCTTTTCCTAGTGTATTAGTGCAAAATAACTGAAACAAACTCAACCAGAATTTTAAAAGTTTTTGAAATCTAGTCTCAACTGAAAAGGAACTTCTCACTAAATTCTGATGTTTGTTCAATTTATGAAGTGGATCAATTTGAGAATTTTTCATACCTCCTTCACACACACACACACACACAATATATATATATATATATATATATATATATATATATATATACACACACACACACATTGTTCTCACTCCTTAATAGTGTTTTTTTCTTATATTCTCTAACACTCAGTAACTCCTTGCATCTTGGTGACTTTATTACCTTGCTTGGGATGAAATGACATATTTGTAAAACTGAAAGTCAAAATATCTAGAATTGAAAAAAAGAAGAAAAAAAGAAAAAGTTAGAAAACCAATAAGGAGTGAGTGTAAAATGAAAAGTACAAATAACCACAACATTCTACAACATTCTACAATTCAGAGTTGTTCTTTTCCTAGACTGTCTGACAACCAAGTCTGATGAGCCTAGTTTGTTTTACTATTTAACCCATAGCTATTTAGGAGAAGTGGATTTATACCTTTCCCAGGGTATTTTTATATAAGTGAATGCAATGAACTCAACTGGAATTTAAACTCAACTCTCTGATTTCTTATTCCGAGTTGCTATCTATTACACATTACAGCACCTGCACATCCATGTATATATATATATATATATATATATATATATATATATATATATTAAATTTTCAAATTTCCAAATTAGTTGTTTTATGTTATCAATAAATTTGCCAAAGTTCATATTTATTTTTATTTTATATCATTTTTTTCAAATGTACTTTCAAATGTTGCTATACTCATTTTATACAGGACACAATGCAAAGAAAGACTGAAAATTCTGGAGGTCATTGTAAATAAAGAGAAGCAGACAACATTAAATAGGGTATCTTTCTCCATAGGGGACCATATATTGAAGTGTATTTAAAAGAAAAAATATAGATAAAAATTTCAGTTTGAGTGTTTCAATGACGTCACCTCAAGTGAATTGAAATTGGTTCCATCAAATGTGAGAAAGCTGGAATTAAATAAAAGCAGTTGTGTAAATATGCACAGAATAATCCTTGAAAATGAATGTAGCAAGATTCAAAAGTACTTGGGAGGAAAAAATAATATAAAATATATATATATATATATATATATATACATACACACACATACACATACACACATAACACCATATTTCATGCCTTATATGGCACACACTTTTTTTAACTTATCCTAAAATCACTTTGTATCTTATACTCTAATGGTTAAATTTCTAGTAATGGACTAATGACTAAAAGCCCCATTTGATGCACTTAGATGACCTCAGAATGAAATATATCTGATTATGAATGATTAAATTATGATTACAACTCAAAATTATGTTAAAATATACAAAACTGGTCTATAGATATAAATTAATCATTACTTAAATATTGTTAGTTTTTTCTTACATATTCTTTGCAAATTATTGGGGCATATTATTCACTGATGCATATTATATGCCTGGAAATTTGGTGTGTTTGTGTGTAGGTTTATGTATTATTCATCTATGTATTTTAATTTCATGTTTGATACAATCATTTACCAAGATTTTCACTTGAGACATAAGATAAATGAAGGATTTTATTAGGAAATTACTGAAAGAGTTTTTCTAAGTATTTGTGTAGTACTCATTAACATAATCTTTTGTATTTCAGATAGAGATGGATTTCCTGGGAACTTTTTAATATGTGTGTCAGTATTCTTAATCATTCCAGCAATTCTACTACAACTTGAGTATTAGTTGGTGCTTAAATGCCACATTCTTGTAATTTTGATTTCCATGTATTTATATTTAGAGAGATTATCAAATTATTTTGTATAAATGATTTTTTAGATGATGTGATCATGTCAGTAAGGCATTTATATTTTTTGAAGCCTTTTATTACAATATCTAGTCTATTAATTTGTATAGAGCAATTGGAATGTATGGTGAAGTCCCAAACCAAAATGACACCATCCCCTTCTAGAACTGGTAGTGTTTTTTGCTCATATCATTTTTCTGTATGGAATAGGTTATAATGTTGTCATATCTTCCATTAAAAATATTACCTTCACCTATCATGTCAATTTCTAAATTCATTTGATGCTAGGGTAGATCACCCAGATATTAAATGATCAATCAGCTCATACATGTACAGAAATGACTATAGTATCTCCATATTATATGTAAGACACTT